>VXBZ01001454.1:152071-206284 GCA_013399135.1 Heliornis fulica
TATATCATAATTACTATCAGGAGTACAAGTAAGTTCATGAGACATTAAGGATGTTTATTACCATTTACAATAGTAAAAATTGTGAAATTTGGGAAAAAAAAACCCACCCCCCAAAAAAAACAAAACCCCATGAAAAATCAGTCTTTGAAGACCTGAGACTCAATGCTTACAGATATGAGTTTAAGCTTACCGTATTTTATATCTGATAGTTAAAATGGAAATTAAGATACTCCAGAAGAGAAACAGTGTAAACATACAGCTGGTATTCAGATCTAATTTTTTAAAAACTGCCAGTATAATGTGAGGCAGCACGTTTTCCAAATGCTGTTTATATCCCAATATCTTCATCTTTTAGCTGACCATTAGGAACTACTCAAACACATTAAAGGTTGTAATACTCTTCTGAAAGCTGTTTTATTGGTCATTTTTAGTAATAATCCACATAGATCATTCCAACATTTGCCAAAAACATTTAGATTTTCATTTTAAAAACTAACATCATCAGGAATAAATTACAAATTTCAGCTTTATTGTTGCACAATACCAAATTGCACCTGATTTTCCTTGTCTATCCTGACCTATCAAGTAAAGCAAAGCTACTTGATCAGCCAGCTGCAGGCTCCTCTGAATAAGAGACCCAGAAAAAAACTCACTTCCTCTTGGAATGAGCCCCTCTTGCCTTTCCCATTTTAGGAGTACCAGTGTTATTACCCTTATTACCCTTGTTCATTTATTACCACAAGGTTATTCTCCACCCTCAAGTCAAAATTTGGCCCCCTGACATGCTAAGTAGTCAATTTGTCTTTTACAAGATTACCCCTTTATTATCTCTTTGGAAGGCAACTATCAATCAATACTGATGAATTCACTTAGACAAAGGATCTAGTATCCAAATGTAGGTGTACAAAATTGAATTTTACATTTACCTTTAAGTTCTTTTATATATTTTCAGTAAAGGATCTACGGAAGTTAATAGCTTATTAGGTGCCAATAGCTTCATTACAAAACATTCATCACCCTTATGGTTTCTTCATACCAATGCCTCTAGTAAAACTGATTGAAATATGTACAGCAGAAATGGAAAAGACTGATTTCCTACAGCTTCAGCACTCATAACTGGATTCTCCCGTGTCTACAAAGGCACTGATCTGACAGAAGTAAAAAGGGCATTCATACCACTGCTGCCACCTACAGATTATCTAGCTAATGAGAGTTAACTGACTGCCATATTTTCCTAATGAGAGCACTAATAGATAGGTGGGTAGGAGAGATGGATTGTATTTTCTTCAAGCCACTAGCCATCAAGTGGCTTAAAGTTTGATTTCCATTATCAGCTTTGGCTGAAGTTAATCAATAGGTTCAAAAGTTGCTAGGTGATACACAAATACCAAGAGATCATACTCAGTCTAATTTCCTAAAGAAACAAGGCTTGCGATGTTCAGTTTGTTATCACATACACACCTGTCAAGTAGGCTTCAACTGTTAGATAATTATCACATCAAACTGCAATACCTTTCAAGGTGTAACTACTTTAGGAAAAACTCAGAGCCTTATGAAATGGTAACAAGAAATCTTACCAGGCCCTATTCAGCAAAAGCAGCCAACTGTTGAATTCCCTTACTTTATGGGATTTCTTTCCTCTCAATAAGATTACTGAAGACACTACAGACTGACTGTCTTGAAAATACATGCAGTTTCCCCCTCAGCTGACAGAAACCTTAGAGATTACCACCTGGTTGTTATCCTAGGGCAACGCTTATTCCATGAAGGCAAACTGCCTTTTTCAGATGCCTTAACTTCAAACACCATTTTTTAAAAAAAACCCAAGGCCTACTACAATATAAAGAAAACCACAAGTTGTGTGAAAGCATTACAGTATGAAAGCAGCATATGCCTAATTAACTGAAGGAAAATGAATCAGATTCTCACTACAGACAGAAGGTAGAGTGGTGACACATGAGGTAACAGATACTTCTCAGGTATAGAACATTGTTGTTCTTACAGAAAGTAAAATATCTTGTTTCTGGTCTCAATTTCTACTGGTTTTAACGCATCAGTAACCATTTCTTTCTATCCTAAACCAAATTTTCTCTGGCATGTTGTACCCAGAACCATTACATTCCTCTATTGGTGGTATTATCCCATTTCTGAAGACTACACACAACCACTTGGTGCAGTTTTGATTTAATAAACATAAGAAACAAGTACTAAATCTTAAAAAAACATCCTCTTTTGTTTCATTTAGACTCTTAGCTCTACTAGGCCCTTACACCTTTATTCTTGCTTTTCTCCTTCTAAACACATTGCCAGTGTTCCTCTGAGCCCCCAGAAAGCTGCCTTCCCTGCAGGCTGCAAAGCAGCTTTCAGTTCAGCAGAAAGCTGTGCATCTCCCTGGCAGCATCACCCAGCGTCCCCAGGCACGACCTGGAGCCAGATGGTCCCGGATCCTGAAGCACAAAGCAGATGAGTCTCAGAGAGCCTTTTCACCCTGTTTCCCCTCCACTATTTCGAATTGTGTGCTCAGACTCGTGGCAGCACATTTCTGAGGGCTGCTTGGGAAACGAGACACTTACTAAGCTCCTGGTGCACAGAGATTTCAATTACTTTCCCTTTCTCCAACCATCAGCAGCTAATCTTCTGGCTAACCAGCTTCAGAATCTCTGGTAAACTTCATCCAGCCCTATCCAGAAGGAGCTACTTCATGTCTTTGCCATGAAAGGAAGCTGCAGCAGACTAGGATTCAGATTTTGTCCTACTACTGATGGCCCTGCAGCCATTTGTTAGTGATATATTTAATGAGGTCAGCATAACTCAGCATAATGTACTCCTAAATATATTTAATATTGATTTCCTCCACTTCACTAGCAAAGTAATGTTGTACAGACCACAGAAATATTAATTCATTTTCAGGGCATTTTTCTCTTCCTGTGGTTCATTCCAACAGAAAGATTAAGAAAATTTAATCTATCATC
Organism: Heliornis fulica; assembly: GCA_013399135.1. Lineage (NCBI taxonomy): Eukaryota > Metazoa > Chordata > Aves > Gruiformes > Heliornithidae > Heliornis > Heliornis fulica. The sequence goes on from VXBZ01001454.1 coordinate 155,044, forward strand.
TCTGAAGACATATTTTACATCCAGGCCTTCTCCTGTTTCTGCCTCCTGGTATCCTCTGTCACTTTCTTCAGACTATAAAACCTGGCTCTGAGCGCCTTACAGCTATTTGCTTCAGCACTAAACTCTCTATTCAGCACTTGCCTTTCCTTTCAGGTGCTGCCAGTAAAGGAATATACTCCTCCTTGGTGGCAGGCCAAATCAGTGCTCATCCAATTGACTGTGAGAGTTTTTTAAGCTCAGAACTGCTTTCCTCAAATACTTACAGAAGTGTTTTTCCCAGGAAACCTTATCATTAATTTCGTAGTTTCTGGATAAAACATGTCAGATATCATCTGTTCACAAGCCTGCACAAAACGTACTCCCTCTTTTATACAGATGGTATTATATTCTTTTTATCAGCTTTACTATAAGGTTGCACAAGTTTAAACAAAATGCTGAAGTAAACTGACCAATGCATTTCAATGTCTCCCAGACACAACAGCAGCATTAACTGGGAAGAAACATCCTGACAAAACAAAGTAACCAACCAACCAATAACAACAACAAAAACCTAAACCCCCAAAAAGTCAACCCACAGGCACATCTTATTTTTTTTCATCCCATATGGGAACCCCAAAATGGAAAAGGATTGTTGGAAATATTAACACTAGCATGCAGAGTTTTCTTTAAACATAATTTGTGAGTAGTGAGGATAACATCCTAATACTTCAGGAAACTCAGACGATACTAAAGCAACAGTAATTTCAGTTTTGATACTCCTCATGCAGGTAATGGTTTCTGTATCATGTTGCATGTTAATATGAATTAGACACACACAGCACAACCAAATAAGCTTTCTAAAGTATAGATCATTAGTTGCCTGTTAAATTATGTATTTTTAATATAAACTATGAGTTTTCTCTCACTAATTCCAATGCATTTAATTAGTGGCACTGATAGAAGTTTGCCTGCATAGGAAATGTAGATGGAGATCTGATCTTAAGGAGAACAGAATAAGCTTCCAAAGCTCTGTAATAAGTTGCTCTGAATATGCACCCTACTTTTCCCCAAATATCTATCCCTCACCTCTTCCCAGACTCTTTTAAACTGCCCTCTCCTTCCATCTTATGGCTTCCTCTTAAATATTTTTTAAAATGATCTCCTAGTAAAAAAGCACAGTGTAATATTTCACAGGTGCACTCACGCTCTCCAGAGTAAATGGCTCACTCTGTCATCACCATGGTCAACACATTCCTCACAATCACATTATCAGCTGCTTGTGTTGTTCCTGTCCTTACAGGGTGGATTGGGAATGCATAGAACTGCCCTGTGAAAGATTTCCAGGTGCAAGGTTATAGCTTTGCATCTGTTTTTCTTCTCACGAGAGGTTATTTTTTTTCCTGCAATCTTTATAGGATTTCCAAGTGTTCTTGTTATGTTATCACTCGCATATGAAATACACACAACCTTGTAAAAGCAGACTAAACACAGAGCAGAGTGAAAGCAACACTGGATTACAAGATCAGGGCGTTTTTACCAGGGTTTCATTAATATAAACACCATAAATAAATTAGTCCATGCCTCACTATGATTATGCTGTCCTGCATTCTCAGCTACCCTTCATTGTCTTTTAACTTGTTAGTTACTTACCTCCAAACCTCCTTTTACTCAAAACCCGAGAGCTATCTTTCTTACAGAACGTCAGTGTAAGAGGCAATCATCACTTAGAAATTATTTGGCAATGCACATAGAGAGTTCTCTATGTACACTGCCAATTCTAAGTTTCATTAAGGAAAAAAAAAATAGCTCAGTGCTCATCTCTCCAGAAGTTCAGTGGCAGTTGGGTCCACATCTGGACATTGCACCTTTAAACAAGACAGAAAACAAAAGATCTACCCATTACTGAGCTTTAAGGAAGGCACATCTGCATTCAAATGTGGGATTTTTCACAAACATCAGACCTGAAGTCTGGAAAAGTGGAAACACACTGGAAACACTGTAGTACTTTGATGGAAGACATGATCTTGCAAACAGTGATTTTTATTCTCCACTATATATCTGGGTACAAAAGGGTGTTGCTTTGTCTACAAAATTGTTAAGGATTTTCACATGAATTTTTCCAATTATATATAAACTTTAGCATCTCAGGAGACACAATGACTGAGAGACACCCTTTGGTCCACCCGCTCAGTATCCTTATCTAGGCAGAGAACACAGCTCTTGTACCTCTGTCTCTAAGACTGAGGAAAGTTTGAACCATTCCAAAGCACACTACCAGCTGTAGCTTAAAAACATTAAAGGTTACTGGTGGATAAGGGAGAATGACACTGCAAGTGCAGGAGCAATCCTAGGTTCAATCTGTTTATACAGTTGTGGAAGTTGTCACAGAAAGTTAAGACTGAAATCTTTAAGTTTTTAGAAGAAGGAAAATTGATGTAAAATTAACGTCAATGTATTTATGTACCTCTTTCCAAACCTGACTCACTGCAAATGAAAGTGATTTTTGTTCCATATGAACCTACTTTTAAAGGGTTCCTTCCCATCAATTTCATTAGCATGTCAACAGCACTAACTGCAAGTTTCTATGGCTAAATAAGTAAATGACAATTTCATGACAAATCATCAGGCTTTGTCACTGAGCTTTTATAGAATGTCACAGCCTGCCCCCTTGTCCCATCTATAACAGTTTGTTTAATGACATGTTCTTAATTCTTCACTGTGTGAGGTAGGTGAGTATAGTGCATGTGCCTTCTTGAACATCTCCAAACACTTTTGTTTTCCAGAATTCATTCACATTCTGAAGTTTACAGGTGAAGATTCTGAAAATCTCTCATAAGCAGACAACAATCCCTACTGCATATCAGAAAAAAAAATATCAAATTCTTATAGAAACTCAGTGCATACTTTAAACTCTCTTCAGCAAATACAGTAGACAAGCTTATGATTTATTTGTAGGTAGCAATCTTTGCATCTCTTGTCACACAACTAAACAGTATACACATTTTTAGTAGCTGTTATGGCACAAAACAGTATTAAATTAGAAGTAGATATGCCAAAACTGGACTTCAGAAGATTTACATTCTGTCAGACTGCATACAGCTAACACGCAAGCCAAGTTCTAACCAATACACTCTCATAAAATGTTTTGAAAATCTATAACATGACCCCTACTTTCAATTTCAGACTCTGTGCTCCCTGACAAACAGCTTGCTGTTACCATATCAGTTGTGCTACTTTTAGAGTACACTATACAGCTATATCCTCACTACAGTTTAGAGGAAAACTTGTAGGAAGCCATAGCCACAAAAAGACATGCTCAGAGAGGCCCATTTTCTCCCAGGGCTGATACAGCTTGATCAAAACTCAGTATCACTGGACAAGACACTGTAACTTACGAAAAATTGTAGGATAAAATAGCCAGCAAAATTAAAAAAAATATTAAGCTATTGAAGTTTTATACTTTGAATTGTAACTACAAAGGTATTTTGAAGCATCCTCAATATTAGTCGTTGAAAACAAAAGAGTAAAAGAGACCTCGTTCTTAGAGGAAATATTTTTAATAACAAAACTTACTAGTTTAGTTGCAAATTAAAACCAATGTAAAACTAAAAAAATGTAAACTTAGAAAGAACATTTTCTATGTATAAGAAGAATGTTACAATAAAGTGGTGGAACATTTACATGCAAAACTTCAACATGGGACTTTTAAAGAGCTTTCCAAAGCACATGTAAGCAATATTTAACCCCATTTTATATTTCCTATGGCTACAAGCCATTAGAGAACAATTTTTTGCAATATACCTACAAACTAAATCTCTTACAGAATCATTTTGTTCATTTTGCTTACATTTCACCCTCAGAGTAACAACCCTGAGACCTAACAAGAAGAAGCACAATAACAACCGGTTGATGTTTCTTCAGTTCTCCCTGTGAAAGAGTTTCACTAGTCAATCACATAACACACTGCTTTCTACTAAGAACGAGCTTGGTTTCACACACACAAGAACACACTCTGAAGAAAAAAAAATAAATTATGCATCATATTGCATTGTGCTGCATCAAACTAACCTATGTTGATTTTGAAACTATCCAGAGAATACCCTCAGTTCTGCAATCCATCCACTAGAGACCTCATTGAGGAGATCAAAGATTCTGAAAAAGCAACAAAAAGGCAAGGCTCTCTAGAAGAGCATAAACAAAGCTAGGCCACGCTCTAATCGCAAGGAGGGAAAGGGAATTGTCCCAGTGATCCCTAAAGAAAAGGACACATCAGGAGCTGGGCCACTAGGGTTTTGATCTTTCTCACCTGCATTGAGCTGGAAGCATTCTCTGAGAAAGGTTGGAAGGTTAGGGAAACATCTAGGATAGGTGTGATGGTATGCTTCCCCTCCTGCCTCCACCTTTGCCTGACTTTTCCCATGAATCTGATTAATTAATAACCACTGGTGTTGTCTGTGGTGTCTGCATCCATCTCACAGTGATTGGGGAAGACAGATAACAACACAAAAGGCAAGGGCTATCTATGGTAATGTGCCCACCTGGACAGAGCACTGCTCAGTGTCCACTGGCTCCTGTGGGTGGTATGTAAATATGACTATGAGCCAATCATCTTACTCCATAAATATCAAGCAGTCCAAGAGCCCTTTGAGCTCTCCTGACATGTCAGTGGGCTGCATGTCAGGGTCTCCCCTTCTAAGGGATATCTCTCACGGTTAGTCCTTGAGGTTAAGAGAATCCTTGCCTCAACAGATCCTCAATAAGTGAATTGGGAATAAGTGCACTAAACTTTGTGATCTTAGCTAAGAAATATAAAGGATTGATTGTGTATGTGTATAATTGTTTAAACATAAACAGTTGACCAAGTCTGGGACTAAGACTGGATCCAGCTGCACCTAGGCTCCTCTCTGAGAAGGAGTTTAGTAAGCAAGTGGATCCTTTCTGAGACTCCTGACTCAACGGGAGGGTCTCCCTGAAAGATTCATCTGACCCTGTTGTCTATGCACTAATTAATCACGATTACCCTACCCTGCCATTAAATCTTAATCACTGTTGCATTTATTATCAAACACCGTTACACCCTTTGCTTTATATCAATAAATATATTGCTGCCTCTCTCAAGAGTGAAGTGCATTCTTCCTATACATCCAACCCGTGACAATAGGTTAGAAGCAGCTTCTAGATAAAGTATCCTAAAGTTGTTATATTTGGCTGAGAGCAGGTTGTACCTTAATGAGCAGGCTGCCTGGATTAATTAGATTGGAACAAGACAAGTTCTCTGAAGTGGGGGATAGAGGCTCAGCAGAAAGCTACGCTCCCTGACAAATGGTTTGAGATGGGTAATGTGCTTGCTCTAAGAGCATAAGCTTTAGGGACCCTGCTCTATGGGTGCCCAAGGCTCAGTGTCAGTTTTGCTGGGTTACAGAAAAGGACACGGTAAGGGGTGCCTCCAGTGGGATATACCAGCGTCACTTTGCAGTATCTGAACGTTCATGTGCTTCATGTAGAAGTGGTAAAGGACTAGGTGACAGCAGAGATATTCCATAAGGCAAACAAAACATCCATCACAAACTTTGTTTCAGTCCTCATGGGAAGCATGAGCTGGAGGTACCCCAACTCATTCTGAGTTGAAGTAAGTGTTCTGGGGACACAACCTGATACTGTGTTTTTGTACCTGTTCTCACACTATCACCTTTGTATGGAAGCTCTTCTGTTATTAGGGTTTCCTTTTCCGTTGTCTGTTGACCAGACAACAGAAAACTGGTAATATTCTTGATGATGAGTAGCCATGTAGAAAAGAACCACAGCCCCCAGTCACCGTGAAGCTGACTACTTTCAACTACATGGGAATGTTCCCAAATGAGGTAGTTCAGGTTAGCTGGTGAAAACACTCTGGTTTCTCAACCTCCCCTTCTCTGCTCCAGCTACCGTTTCCAGTAAAGCACCATAAAACTGCCCATCATCAAGTAAGGAGTTTTCAACCAGACAGGATACTTTTATGCCTGTTTCTGTAAAAATCCATAAAAATCTCTATGACTGTAATATTGCCACTGCCAGCATATCAGCAGCTGTTTGTAGTTTATGAGAAATGTTTGTTTCATAAATTATTGCTGCAAAATCATCTCAAGGTAGCATTCCTACTGCTTTCATTTTGGAGATGTATTTCACAGTGCAGACAAACCAGGAACAGAAAAAAAAAGTTCAACATGAAGTGGAAAGAGGAAAAGATGGAGTTTACTAATACACCTAATTCAATCTGTGACAGCTCACAGCTAATTTCTCATCACAGTAAGCTTAACAAAACGTGCTGAATAAATTATATTGAAAAGATAGTTGAGAAAAAGTAGTAGTTATATGTATTTCAATTCAGCTTGACAAATTTTAAGGTTAATTGCTACAAATTTTACCTGCTCTCAGTTACACACTTTAAAATTTATTTGCAACAGTTATCACTATATCTATTTGCTAACACAAATCATATACATCAGGGACAGAAGTGGGTTAGAGACTGTAACATTCTCAAGTAATTAAAAATGGTCATTCCAGATCCTTAGTGCTTTAGTAGACAATGTCACCGCTGATAATGAGGTAACTATGTTGTGACTAAAAAAAAAATAAATCACCTTCAGTATTTTCAGTTTGTCATCTGTTTTTTTCACAGAAGTTCTAATAAACTTGGAAGAACTAAAACCAAGATGTCATTTCTATGGATCGCATTGCATACGATGCTTCTGAGGGCCTTGCCTATCAAGGGAAAATAAGAAAACTCTGCAAATATCAGTTGATGTTAACAGAAGTATTTTATATTATGCTTGTCTTCATCAGTGACTAGAACTTCCATCAGTAATTTAAATTCATCATATGTTGGTATAAATTCATAATCTCATGGGTCTGTAGCCCCTTAATGTTCTGTGGATAGTAATTTACACGTGCTTCTAAAGCTACATCCTCTTAGACTAGGTAGGAATCTGTACAAATCATACTAGGATTCCCATGACAATGAAAAAAGTAAAACCGAAGCTCGTCCATGTTTCACTGAAAGGAAATAACTGAAGGTCAGCCCTCTGATCATCTTGATGTCCCTCTTCTGGATTTGCTCCAACAGGTCCATGTCTTTCCTGTACTTGGGACCCCAGAGCTGGATGCAATACTGCAGCTGCAGTCTCACCAGAGCAGAGGAGCCAAATCACCTCCCTTGACCTGCTGGTCATGCAGTTTCCAATGCAGCCCAAGATACAGTCATCTGTCTGGGCTGCAAGCTTACATTGCTGGCACATGTTGAGCCACTTGTCCACCAACACTCCCAAGCTCTTCTCCTCAGGGCTACTCTCAATCCATTCTCTGCCCAGCCTGTAGTTGTGCTTGGGATTGTGCCAACACATGTGCAGGTCTTGCACTTGGCCTTGTTGAACTTCAAGAGGTTTGCATGGGCTCAGCTCTCAAACCTATCAAGGTCCCTCTGGGTGGCATTCCTTCCCTCCAGCTTGTCACCCACAACACACAGCTTGGTGTCATCAGCAAACTTGCTGAGCGTGCACTCAATCCCACTGCTTCATAGACCTCTTGCACTGCCAACAAGGAAGTTTTATGAACCACCACAACCCCAACTAACACCTCAGCATTTTAATTACTTTTTAAAGAGAAAAAAATACAGGTCTCTTCATGATCTTTTCACTGTTAAGCAAGCAAACACCCACCTGTTGTAAAACAATTTTATAGTGAATCACTTTCACAAAATGAAACAGCATAGTGTGCTACCTGTAAATCTAAGTTATACATCTAAGCATACCCTGTGCTTAAGCACTTCAGTCAAAAGAAAATACGGCTTTGGCATATTTATGCATTTCAGAATCTGTCTGTATTTTATAACTGCAGATTCTTGACTCTGTCTCACCAGTTCCATATGCTTAGTTGTACTATTCTGGTCTAATGGAAAAAAATAGGTTAGTCACCAAGAAAAGAAACTGGATGTAGAACATCCAATTCTAAAAGGTGTGATATGAAAAAGACTCTCACAAGCAAAAGGAACAGAAAATCAGCTGTTACACCTTTTAAGAAGATCTATTTCTACTAAAAATTTGTACATTGCTGAATAGATTGCTGGGAAGGATTCATTGTTGGTCTTTTAGAAGTACAGATTTTGATTTGCTGCTACAGGTAATCTCATCTTTTTTTTTTATTTTTAATTACAAAAATTCCTACCTACCTGTTACAGGAGGGAATAGTTCCATGACTCAGTATATTTAACTTAGATTGTGGGCAACAATTATAATCTTAAATAGCTACCTGAGGGGCAAAACTGTCACAAAAGTTAGAAAGAGTCTTGCTCAAATCAATAGGAAGGGACTGTGGCTTCAGCACTTGCAGAAGGGCAACAGCCAGTGATGGTATGAATATGAAAGTTTTATTCATAGAGGATGGAGCAATTTCTATAGGTGAGAACTATATGAGCCCTGAGTTTGCACAAGACAAGGGGGTAGAATGATATTAAAGCTACATTTGGGAGGCACAACATTATTCTAAGAAATAAATGTTTTCATGACTATTTAGTGTACAAAAAAGATGGGGATCATATATCTCCAGTTTATCTTGTTAATCATAAGTCTTTTATTTGGGTTACAAAACAAGTAGCAGTTTGCTCCTCCTTGGCATAATTTAGGAACTTGAGGTTCTGCTGCTCGTACCATACAAAACGTAATGGTGAAAATCAGCAACATGTCTCAAATGCTGCTTTTTTTTTTCAGGCAGTCTATTAAAGTATTGATAGCTATTACCTGACAGTGAAAATAAAAGATTTACCATTAACTAAGCATGCCAGAGTTTAGAGTGTTTGGGGAAACTAGCAAACGTTTTAATAAAGAAATTTTCTCCTGAATCTGTGAAAACATCCCATCTAATTTGCTAAATAGTAAGGTGTCTGAAACACCAACCAGTTAGATCTTTCCTTTTTGATGCCCTCTATTAAACAGGACATTATACATGCTAATACTAGTTAAGTCTGTGCAGATACAAGAGAAAGACCACTGGTTTATGACAAAATGTAACTCCAGCAATACAGAGTTCCAAGTAGCTGACCAGAAAATGTTGACACTGGATTCAGTCAACTACAAGCAATAATGCTCCAGGATTGAGGTGGGAAAAATTTACACACACACACAAAACCAAACAAACAAATAAAAACAAACCCCAAAAAACCCCACAAAAAAAACTAAAAAAAAACCAAAACCAAAACAAAACAAAAAAAAAAACCACCACACCCCAAAAACCCTACATGATTCTCTCACAAACTGTCTGTCAGAGCCAGTAAGTATTCTACAGACTAAATGAGTTGTAAATCTGTTGCTCTCTCCCAGGTGCTCTGAGATTTATGTGGAACATGGAAAAGCCCCTAGAAATCAGGACAGTTCAGTAGTGGACTCTGTACCTCCAATCAGCTATTGAGATGTGGTTTTGGGGGGGCAGAGTAGGAAAACAGATTCCACTTGAAAGTGTTTTATCAAATTGCTGTTCATATCTATTCCCAGCCCTTGCAGAACTCTCAGCTTCCCTCCTTCAGGCTTTCTGCTCACACTTGCAGAATCACAATGTGACGATCCCACATAACTAGCAAACTGGTGGATGCACGAGAAATCTTTCCACAGTGTATAAAGGCTGGTGACAGCCATGACCTTTGCAGTCTGGGAGCACAGAGATTTGGTCACAAACTGCAAGTCACCAAAAAAGGAAGCAGAAGGCAGTGTGATCATAGTTCAGTAAGCCTGTGCTTTCAAAGCAAGGCTGAAGAATGTGAAGGAGAAATCTACTACATCCTCACTATACTTACTTACCATACAGAGTATGCCCCAGAAAAGTGGTGATACATCTACAGATGTATACCAGCTTCTTTGGTATAGATATTTCCTTCTCCAGGGAGTGGAGGTCTTCACTGCCTCCTGTGAAATATCATTACAATAAATGTCCAGGATAGATCACAGAACTTTTCACAAGACAGAAATCACAATGTGAAAGCACATCGCTTCCCAGTTGTCAAGTATCTGTGGTTACCTGAGACTCCAGCAAGCACTGTGGGGTAAAATCGGCTGCAGTGCAGAAATATACAAAGCTGTATCCCTTAGAAATTGATATCTGGAATTTTACTGAAATACAACATATCACATGTAAACCTGCAATTACTTATACTGATCACAAAATCGTGTCGGGTCTGTAAAAGTGAAAAGCCTTAACGTTTGGAATGAGTTCTGTTTTTTTCTCATGACTTCTCAAGTCATACATGCAGGTGAGCAGAGAGGTTCTGAGATTGTTTCTGAGGGGTCATCTGTAGCTTTCGTCAAAGGTAGGATAACTCTAATAGTGAGATTTCCATGGGAATACACAGTGCCACTGCTCTAATTCCACAAAGCCCTGAAGTACATACTCAAAATCAAATATGACTTTTGCACAGTGGAATGAAATTATACATGCACTTACACTTAGGTATGTACTTCAGGGATTTGATGAGCATAAGCCTAGGTACTTTAGCTTACTGAACTTGCTTTTTATTTCAGCAGATCACTAGTAAGAACTTTAACTGAACAAGATTCTTTAAACTTTTCTGTACATGGGATATGCTTGCACATAGATCTATATCAAAACAATTTCTTAAGTATGACAGGAATCTGAAATATTGTCCTGTCAAGCTACATTCTAAATTAATTTCTTCAAACTGCCTTAAGAATATTAATTGAAGTTGAAGATGTTTCAAGAGGAACACATAGGCATTCAACTTCTAGGTAGAAAAATATCAGGAAATAACCATCTTTCAATTAAAAAAGTGAAGTGTTGCTCTCTCAAGGAGAATGTCAAGATTTAATGAGACTCAAAGGGTATGTATTAATGTATTAAAGCAAAACTACCCTGCATAAATTGCTGACCAGTCACACATAACAAAGACCTACATAAACAATTTAGTAATTATTGCAGGGAACACCAGTAAAACCAGAATCTGTAATAAATAGTGTGTCTGAAACATTTCACTGAATCTACATATATTTACTGTCTCTTAATAATCTTTGAATAATATGTTTAATTTGCCCAAAAATCCCCATGAAGGTATGTCTGCAAATATGATTTAATTACTACCTTTGCACCCCCCAAATTAACTTCATATAAAAATGGAAAACCACCACAAAAAATCTCAGTGTAGATAGAATAATTTCATTGTGTTCACTGTTAACACCTGTAAGCTAGTTTCTCCACTGATACAAATTGGTACAGTCCCACGAATTTCAAGAAAGTATGATTTTTGCCAGCTGAGCAGCTAGCCTTGTTCTTTTTTGCTTCACTTTGTTTCAATAACCAGATGGAGGCAATTTAAAAATACAGTTATGAGACTTCTTCGAAAAATTATTAACATTGCATTATAACATATTTGTTTTCTTAAACTAAACTGTAAGATCTGGCATGGAAGTAATTAGATTTCAGACTTTGAGTTAGCTCACTAGTTTTGGATATTGCAACAGATAGGCCTTTCCACAGAAACTTCCCTGTCACCTCAGTCATTCAGAAATCTCCTTCACACACTGAAGTGTCTCCTACAATCCTTTGTTGTCACAGTTGAGTTTCTGTTCCTCTCCAGCTGAAACAACAGTTAACGTCTGGACTGTACTGTGGCTGCATCATCCTCACAAGATACAAATTCTTGGATAAAGTAGGAAAAGCTCAAAAACTATTCTCAATAGTGAGGAACTAATAACTCAAAGAACATGACATTTTTATTAAGCACCATGGTCTAAGTTTCTTCAGGAACCAGCTTTAATAATTTGGTTGTACATTGCTCTGAAGGGATTAATATTATTTACTTATAAGCATGGCTTGGAGCAAGACTGCTAACACATCCTGTACTCTTTCATCATCACTGCATCTGATTTTGGCTACACATAATTCAGAAGAATCATCACAGAGTGATTTCCCAACTAGCTATGTGCCTGCAAGCACACGCAAGGGAAAACTCTACCAAACATAAAAAATAGCCTTTAATATCACAGCACACTTTTTGAGATGCTTCCCTAAACAAATTCAGAAAAGCAGATGAGTATTTCTGCCTGTTTGTTCAGAAAATTATAGCAAGTTCTACATTGTCATATATAAAAAGAGCAAACTGGGACCATCTTCAGTATTAATCACTGCTTTCCATATAGATTTTACTTTTTATTCTCCATGTTTTGTTAAACATTTGATAATATTCCTGGCTGCTCACTGTTGAGTCAGAGAATGGCAGACTTTTAATAAAATAGTATAGTTGTAATGCTTCTAAATAGTGTGTTAAGATAGAAATAATATATTCAAATGTAAGTGTTCTTAATATACCATTGACAAGATTAATCATATTTAAGTTATCATAACTTCAAAACGCCTTCTAGAAATAACTATTATTAAAGGTACATCAGCTTCAAACTCACAGAATCTTTTAACATGCCACTAATGAACTAGTTTCAACAATATGAAAACTGAGTAAAACTAGCCTTTGTCCCTATTTTTTATTTGTGTACTTTTCTGTTTATCAGAATTCATGCCTACCAGAGTTCAACAATAGCTTTAAGAGTAGCCTTTTTAGGACTTAATCCTATGTAACTGATCTCCCATTATTGGTTAGAATTCAAGAGGAAATTAATGTGTAAATGACATAATAAACACCAAAAAATTATTCATCAGTTGAGGGTGTTTGGCATTTCGTGTAACGTCACGAGCACAAAATCTGAACACAAACACACACACACACACATATACACACACATATTATGATAGTACAAAAAAAACCCCAAACCTGTTAGCACCAGGGCAGGACTTCAGTATCTCCTTTTACAATAAAACAAGAAATCTTCTTCCAAGATTCTCATTTGAAAAACAAGGTATGAAAAACTTGCAAAACTGTATGAAAGAGCGTGGACAATAAAAAATTAATGCAAAAGACAACATGGAGATATACAAATGCAAAAAGAGGAAGAGAAAGTTCTTTTTGAGTTATTAACTAATTCAAGCATTAGGAGAAGTCACTGGTCTCATCCCAGAAGGAGGAAATCAGCTTTAGTTGATTAGCTAACAATTGCCTCATTTACATAAACTTAATGTACTGCAGAGAGTCTCCCTGGTGATTAACTAGTTGGATCTGCTGCTGATCATAAAAAGGTTTTCCTTGATACCTGATAAGATAGAAAGTATGTCTTAGAGATTATAATTTGTGGAATTTTCAACATTAGATAGCTAGAAATGAAAGAGATGTTGTCAGGTCAAAAATGACGTCTGGTGACAACTACTGCTTCTCTGTATTCACATTGCAGACACACCCAGAGCAGTGTCCCTCAGGGCTGCAGCCTGACACTAGCAGGTACTTCACTAATAAAGGACATAGCTGATACCTAAGCAAAGCAGCAACAGAGACCTGAATACTTCAGGACACTACAAAGAAACAGATCAATATGCAGTTGTGACACTGAAACACTGTGTTAATGCACAGCATGGGGAAAATAGGAAATGATAAAGAAAAGCAACATTGTAGGCCTCTGGATTTAGTACAGCCATCAATAGAGCTAGTTCAACTTCAACAATGAAACATTTTGAGATGAAAATAAAAATTCTTGGCTTGGCTTGAGCCAATATGAGAGCTTAACATCACCAAAAGGGTAGGACGCTTTTTTTCTTCCCTCCCTTTCATTCCCAGATACAGGACCTTCACCACTAATGTTTTGCACTGAGACCCTCTGAAATGATCAGGGACAGAAAAAAAAAAGAACCACAACCCAAAAAGTGGACTTTCAAGCCAGATCATTTCAGTGATTCCATTTACAACACTTCCCAAACAATATTTATTGGCAGAACGGAGGAGGCAGACAATTTGACACATGACTGGAAACAAGCCATCGAGGAAAGGAGACACAGCTTCTGAAGTTCTGGCTTTTTTGGGAAAACTAATGTCTGGCAAGACAGCACCTTTAGCAACCACGTATTTTCCAACAGTGCAGAGTTCAGTTATGTCCCGGCAGCATGCCTCAGTGCCCGCTAATTATCCATCTTTGCAAATTAAACTTTACTAGTGACTCTTCTTTTTCCAACATTGCTTACACTGAGAGTTTTCACACGATGCCTGAGCCAGCGCAACACCCTTCTGCTGCTTGAAGTGACAGCCTTGCCCCCTCCATTCGCTTCCTCCTTCCTTGTAGCAGGCACAGCACAGCTTTCTCGTGGGAGCCCTGTCAGAGGTGCCTCATCTCCCCCCGGGTCACAGAGAACTATTTGCTTTTTTTCTGGACTGGTTTTCTCTGGTTAGTGAGTGGAAGTGGCTGATGGTAGGATCACAATAGCCAGCACCAGGGAAGCAGCAGGCCAGAAGGGGGAACTGGGACTGACCCTTTCAGCTGTGGCAAACCACTAAACCAGTTCAGCAGTTTTCTACCTTCCATATTTTCTGGATATAAAGGGTATAATCAAAAAAGAACTGCAGTTCTCAGTAAGGGAAGCCCACCTTCTCGGCAATGAAAGTGATGTTCCTTCACCACCACAGGCAGCAGTAGTGGGGAATAGAATTTGTATTTTTTGTAACACTGTTCGTCCTAAGTGCAGTGATACAACTATGAATGTGCTTTTTTGGACTGATATCAATGCAGAGGACTTTATTAGATGGAGGAGATTTCTCTCCTTGCCCCTCTACCTCCTCACTAAGCAGCTTATCATCTCTAAGTGCCTTCGAGGACACACAAACCTCCACTTGCACCAAATGTGTGGTAGCTCAGTTCTCTTTGGGTCCTTTCACAGGAAAAAGCGGCAACGCTCCTGGCCATGGAAAAGGGAGATCAAACATTTCTATTAAAGCAAGACAGCCACGGAACTAATACAGACCCAACCCTGTGAGGAGCCCAAAGAGGAAACAGAGAAAAGGCACAAACTGTGACAGAGCACAGCGAAATGTAGTGCCACAGTTATAATCCTGGCACTGCGGGGACTAAGAACTGCATCATGGACATTGGCAAGCGTGGTATTACCTTCGATCACCATATGCCGTAACTACCCACTGCCCATAGCAAGAATCCTTTGGATGTTTGTTCTTTCAAGCACGAGAAAGGGATCCATTATTGGCTGGATTCTGTCTGGGGGATAACAGCCACAGGATGCAAAACACAACTATTTCCATCTCAAAGCCTGCAGTTTGACTTCCACTACAGCGTGGCTCCTCTAAGCGTAAAGAATAAATCTTTTGGAACTGTACCCTGCAGATACCTCTCTAAATACAAGACAGTTTTACAGGAGCTGTCTCCTGGATTTTTGTTAAGTAGAAGGATCAGGAAAGTCTTAGTCTTGTTCAATTTCTCTATAGATCCAGGATGATGCCAATTAAGCCACAGGCACAACTGTCTGATTTTGGGATCTAGCAACATGCCATGTGAGACTACAGAGTAAGAGATACAGCTAGCAGCCCAGAATGCAGGCTGTGAGCACAGTTGGTCAAACAAGTATTTTTCAGACCTGTTAAAGTACTTTATTTCATGTAGTCTTGTGTACTTCTCAAAAAGCCAATAACCACAAAAGGATTTATTTTATTTTAAGGACATCATTTTCTTGGGTATATTTGGAGAAAAGTGGATGTGAAACACTCGGGAATGAGCACTGGATAGCTCGAGTGGCTCTAGGCACACAGCAGTGTATGGTGTACTGCCACCTTTTGGTCATTTTCTGCAGAAAACCCTCTTTCCCTTATTTTCTAACACCTCACTGGTGTCTAACATAGTTTCTTTTGTAAAGCCTTTCTGTCTTGGAAATCCTCTCTCGCTTCTTTTGCCTGGGAAGTGAGAAGCGATATTTGGAAGGATATTTAATATCCTTTGTTGAACTTGATTACTAGGTCTGTGAGTAGTCTTTTCTTACAATGCAGGGAAGGCTTTGTGCTTGATTAAGGTGAAATAAAAACACATTATCACAGTTTTATTCAGACCCACAACAATGCTGCTATATGTGACAGCAATCTTCAGATACTGTTATCCTGGGAAGAGTTATTAAATATGCCCTTCTTTAAAACAGGTGTCACAAATAATAATAACCAATAACGCTGCTCTAAACCACAAGACTGGAAACCAATATCCTAAGAAATTGACAACTTTCTGTATGACACAAAAAGCCACCAACCTCACAGAATCACAGAATGTAAGGAGTTGGAAGGGACCTTGAAAGATCACTCAGTCCAACCCCCTGCCTGAGCAGGATCACCTAGAGTAGATCACACAGGAACTTGTTCACATTGGTCTTGAATGTCTCCAGAGAGGGAGACTCCACAACCTCTCTGGGCAGCCTGTGCCAGTGATCTGTCACCCTCACAGGGAAATATTTTTTTCCTTACATTCACATGAAACTTCCTGTATTCCAGCTTGGACACACTGCCCCTTGTCCTGTCACTGGCCATCACTGAGAAGAGCCTGGCTCCATCCTCCTGACACTCACCCTTAACATATTTATAAATATTAATGAGATCATCATCCATTCATTCCAATGGGTATTTAGTCAAAGTGTTTGGTTTTCTGTTGTGCAAAAGAACCATATCTTACATTCCCCTGAAGTCAACAAGAATTCTTAATAGAAAGACCTGATTTGAAGCTTTGAAGACCATACTTTCTACTTCCTTGCATGAATTACTGAATTTCACTTAACTTCCTATTCACCTGTCAGATTTACACACAGTTCTTTTTCTAGAGAGAAGGAAAAATGCCAATGCTCAACTTGGCCACTCCTCTTCCTCCCAGGAGTTACAGAACCTTTTCAGTGGGGTCTGTACCAACAGGACAAGGGCTAATGGTTTTAAACTAAAGGAGGATAGATTCAGAGTAGATGCAAGGAAGAAATTTTTCACATTGAGCGAAGCACCTGAACAGGGAGGTGGCAGAAGCCCCATCTTAGAAACACTGAAGGTCAGGTTGGTCAGGGTTCTGAGCAACCTGGTCTAGTTGAAGATGTCCCTGGTCATTGCCAGGGGTTGGACTAGCTGATCTCTGAAGGTGCCTTTCAACACAAGCCATTCTATGAATCCAAAAAAATTCAGGGCCAGGGAGGAAACAGAGGATTTTCAGACAGGTCAGAAGCAGATGTGGGTTGTTTCAAGATCTGTTCTTTCTCCCTGCAGCCAGAAAGAGACTGTCCTCCTTAAGGATTCCCCAAGGTGCAAAACATTTTGTTGTTGTTGTTTTTTAGTTTAGTGACATTTTTGCAAAATTGTTGTGTTTTCTCCAAGGGTAAAAGGTCAAGGATTACTCTGACTGCTGCATTAGCCCCTTACTGTTACATTTGCAAAGCTATGGTTGTGTTGGAAACACAAATCCTGCTATTGTTACAGGATTAGTGCACATAACTTTCCAAATGCTGCTTTGAAAATGGAGCCAAGGGATATTATTTGTGTGTATTTTCTGGAATTAATGTAGGCTGTGATTATTGGCCAGTCTTACAACAGCACTGTTACATACACATCCTGTGATGTACTATCTATAGACACTCATTCAGACCTGACTGGATTTCTTCTTTTGTTGGACACTTATTTTAGAAAAGGAGTGATAAGACATCAGTTTTACCCTACCTCTTTCTCTGCTACATTTTTTTCTTTATGCTAACACTTTTTCTTGCCTTTTTTTCTTAGGAATAAATAAAAATTGAGTAACATAATCATCGTTTTTCTTAGTTCCACTAGACACTTCAAACCTGCACTGTAGTAATGGAATCAACCTGGTATTGGCATTACCGATTTCCCAGTTCCTTGAGACTGATTAAACCTTTTCTCCTGTTCTGAACTGAAACAGGTTTATTATCTTAATACATTGTGCAACTGCCTCAGGTGAGAACAAGTTTTCTCTTCTTGTGACTGCACAGCATCTGTTGCAGAGTGATAATTTCTAACTATAAATGCTTAAATTGTCCTTCAATTGTGTATCAACGTTTTTAAAGGATGTGTCTTCTAACCATTGTTTTAACCACTAAAAGTCATTAATAACCATCTTGGCAAGGAAACAGAGGAAAAAATGCATCTTCTAATAGAGGTTTCATTGAGTTTCTGTAACTCATTTACACCAAGATTGTGTCCATGGCCTACCCAGCATTACCAAAGCTAAAGTGACCCTAGACATCCTGGTGTCGTATCACTAGGCACCTGGCACAGGCTGAGAAAAACAGAAAGCCTAGAATTTGGGTACCACATAAGTAGGCATTTTCAGGATTATAATTTTGGGCTTGAACACCTAATTTTGCATTTGGTGTTCTACAGGGTTAAATACATCTCCTGATTTGGATTTTATTCCTGACATGGTTGTTATCTTTTTTCCCAATGGTAGAATAAAGTAGGAAGCTAGCTGCTGTTGGCTTCCTGTGTGTCAGCAGGGCAAAGGGACCTCATCGGGAGGGCAATTCAGCTACCTGTGGTGAATTCTTCCTCTGAACTGGGTGGTAGAAACCTTCTCCCAACAATTATGGAGGATCCTAAGAAAGCTACTCACTCACCTAATACAGGCCCTTGCCTTGGAGTGCCTTGAACTGGGCAGTGTGAAAAGCACCCAAAGTTCCAAAATAACACCTCCCTTGCATGGGTAACCCAGCAATGTATTGTTTTTACAAAAGCAAGTAAATCATGGCAGTGATCTTCTCTGATATTGCCATGCTAGCATCTTAGACAGAGCTGACATGCAGTTGATATAAAACACCACTTCTCCCACAAGCCACATCTCAACTATTTCCAGACTAAATCTATCACTGACCTCAGCTTTCATCTTTCTCTTTTGTCAAAATTTTCTAGGATTTAAATATATAATCCAACTAGAAAGAACAGAGATTATTTCTTCAGTAAGTAATGATAATTTCTCTTGTGTTGGTGTGGCATGAATACAGACAGCATCCAAAAGTCTTACAGTCACCGGTGTAATAAAGTTCTTTTTTTGTCGTGATTAAACATCAAATAGTTTTAAAGAACCCATTTATAAAATTTGAATTTCAAATGCTTATTTCACTGCTGAAAATCCTGTATTATGTTCAGACAGCTGATCTATAAATCCTCCCAATCCTTAAACTGTACTGGCCAAAGTACTATCATTCATTAGATAAGGAGAGTGACTACCTCATTTAAAATGAATCCTAGTAGATGACAGGCAGTGGAGGGAATAATTTCTAGTGTGACATGAGCCAGAAATGCAGTTACCTAAAGGAAATAGCATCGAGGGGTAGTAGACATTAGACAGGGAAAATGCCTGCATGATGATGGCCGTGAAGGAGGCCATTCAGAGTTTCTACACAAGCAATATTTCTTATACAGTTCTGGCTACAATCCAAGACTATACAGTCACACACATATATATACATATAAAAAAGTACGCAGTCCATCCTGCTATGTAATTCAAAATGCAGAGTACAAATCTTTACATATATCAATCCAACAGTTATGGGCTACTTAATGTTAGGGTCCACTGTTACATGTTACAAGGAACAATATTATTTTACTGTATTGTTTAAATCCTTTTGTTGGAGGGACATACAGAAAACTGATGGTGTAAATCTGGATCTTATGTCTCATTTGGCAAGAAGCAGATATTTCTAAGGGTTTTCATTCTCTGAGGACAAAGTAATAATTCGGTTCCAATTCTTGCAAGTTATATACATGCCTAAGTTCTTGCACACAATATAAAAAAAAAGGCAGTGGGAATGTTAATGTGACTAGATTTTAGGCATGCCCATAAGGCCAGAAGAACTATGGCTTTAGTATGCACATGGATAGAATTAATTTTATGCTGAAGTGGAGAAGAAGGGTCTGTAACAACTAGACATGTTTTCCATAGAACCTGAAATAAAATTAATGACCTTACATTGAACAAAAGCTTCAAAGTGATACTGAAGTATAAACAGTAAAAGCCTTCAGGATTGCTTTAGTCTGGTATTTAATTGTTTAAGGTTTCACTTTTTCTATGTTTGCCGTTGGTCTTCACCTTAAATAAAAAGAACTAAAAAAAGGACTCACTAAATATTTTCTAGGTAAGTAAAACCTTTCAGAGATGACATAGATGTTTTGCAATGACTGTCTCTCTTTTAGTTCTAGTGCATAACAGAACAAGTTTGCAACTTATGAATATCCATGACTATATTATGGCCCCTACCTCTATAAATGCCATGATCAATATGGGTATGTTGGGATGGAATGCTGGTGTGGTTTACAGCCTGGCCTAGCGAAGGGTTTTATGAAGTTGGTGACAGCAGTCATAGATAAGATTTCTAGAAGGGAATGGGCTCAGATACATCAGAATAGTTTTACTTTCAGCAAGGTGAAACCACCCTCTCCAGGTACTTACTGGGGAGTATCCAGTGCTACACAAAGGAGAGATTGAGCAAGGTACACAAAGGCCTGCCTGAACATGGTGGATCACACTTATGAGAGCAGCTTACTTTACAACTGCAAGTCAGAAGGACCAGAGAAAGACAAAAGACAGAAGAACAAAAAGAAAGGTCTTCAGCCTTTCTTGAGTAAAAGTTTGGACATCTTTCCTTCCTTAAAAAAAAAACAAAACAAAACATAAAAAAGTAAAGCTAAACCATACTTCAGTAATACAAACCAAAAAAGCAAATCCACAGGGGTGCCTACAGGAAAACGTGAGCTACTTCTATCACACTAACCTAAAGTGACTTCACTGGTGTGATGTGTTCTTCCGGTGCATAGCTAAGGCAGGAATAAAAAGCTGAGTTCAAATTCAGTCCGGAAACAAGAGGAAAATGCTTTCAGTTACATTTTGCTCCTGTTCAGAACAGTTCTGTTGGCATTCAGGATGCATCCATGATTTTTAAGATATGGGGTGCCTCCTGTTAATTGTTTTGATGCATTTCAGCCCTGAGTGCAGCAATAAGGTCAAGAGAAGTTTAGAATTTATTACAGAGAAAAATTGCTGCTGTGGGACCTCTCTGGCACTGAGCCCTGGAGAGCAGAAAGCAGCCCCCCGTAACTGCTGGTCTACACAATCTCTATTGTTCTCTCAGGTTTCACAGCTGCAAAGGTTGCTTCCTCTTCCAGAAAGCAAGATCTCTCCTCCCTGCAAAGCTGCACAGCAGCTCCATGTCAGGATGGATTTTTCTGGGTTTGTCTTATCTGGGGGGTTGGGGGTGCTGACCTCATACCTCTTCACTGCTTGCATCACCCTGCCCCAGAAGCAATTAATGTGGCCTCAAAAGCCCAGCAGGTCTCAGGTGGCCAGGACTTGATAAGGCATTCCTTCTCTGTGTGCTCATCCTGATAAAAAATTATCTGAAGGATACACCTCCTCTTTTTTTTTTTATTTAATCAAAACCCAGCTTTTGCCATATATATATCAGTTTTAAGATAGGCCAAGAACATGTGGGTTAAGTATTTTAAAGCTCTAACTGATTAACCATGTTCCTCGGAGCCATCCTTGCTACTTCTTACCTAAGTGGATCACTTCTCAGTGATGGCCAGAGATAGGACAAGGGGAAATGGTTCCAAACAGCTACATAGAAAGTTCCATGTGAATATAAGGAGGGATCTTTTGACCGTGAGGGTGACGGATCACTGGAACAGGCTGCCCAGAGAGGTTGTGGAATCTCCTTCTCTGGAGACATTCAAGACCAATCTGGACACATTCCTGTGTGATCTAATCTAGGTGATCCTGCTCAGGCAGGGGTTTGGACTGAGTGATCTTTCAAGGCCCCTTCCAACTCCTGACATTCTGTGACTCTGTGATCCTTCACCTAAAGGTTTCCTTTAATGGAGTGAGTTTAATTTAAACCTGTTCCCCAAACTTTCTAGTAACTTGACCTGCTTCTACACCGGAATTCCCGCAAACCTCCTAGAAGGAATCTCCTGCAATTCCCAGGATAAGGAAACGAACAAAGTTGGAACAAGCCTCGGGGTGTCCGAAGGGATACATCCATGCTATGGGATGCAGCCCTGGGGTGCAGCCCCCTGCTGGGGCGCAGTGCCATCTGGTGGACACCAGCGGCTCCCAGCAGACAGCGGCGGCAGGAAAGGTGGAGCTGGAAACGGAGAGGGAGTGGGGTCGGTCGGGGCAAGAATTGTTCCTGGTGTAGCGGCGCATTCAGAGCAGCTTACAGGCATCTGAGTACTCAATCGCCATTGCGTGTGTTTATCCTTTCATGGTCTTTTCAGGCGACAGAGAGGTGAAATCTGGGTGTGATTTCACACACGCCAGAAAGTTCAAACATAAAGTGTCCGAATGTTTGGCCCAAAATCTTAAGGCAGCAAATATTCGCTAAAATAAAAGAGATCCAAGAGGTTAATATGTAGTCCTTCCATATAATTAATAGAGTGTATTAATATTTGTGTGTATTTTTCATATTTAATGAAGTTTAAAATACATAATTTACCCACAAAACGCCTCTGTAAGACAGATACCAGAAAAAAACGTAGGAAAAATATTTGCTTTACTTCACAAATTTAGAGGCTGAGAAAGACAGTATGTTATTGTTTTATTTCTGATGAAGTGATTTCATACAATTTCCAAATGATCCTGTTCCACTCCAAATGGAAGCGAAACCGTTTTGATTTACAATGATTTAAAAATCACAGACTTTCACTGGAAAGCTAACCTGTCATGCTTCTGAATTCCCACTTCGGCTGTGCATAGGCATTATTTTGTCAGACCAGTAAGATTTCAGTTACTATACTTCCCTACATAAGTGCCACTAACGAGTAACTACTAAAACAGCATCCAGGACGAATCTAAGCATTTGCAATAGAGTAATTTAAAGAAACACAACCATATATTATCCAGATTAAGAATTACTTTATTTTCCTGGGTAGATCACAATCTCTTCCTCTGCACTGGTTATTTTTTTCCTGACCTGACTGGAAACTCTTTTGCTAAAGGAAATGTATCTGCCTTTATTAGATTAGGATTTGGCAGCAAACTCTGAAATATTATAGTCTGTCATATCAGATGACACCAGGGCTTAAAACTTTTCACATTCCTTTAGTTGCACATTCTAGTAGAGCTCTGCACAAATTCTTACATCTGAATTTTTAAAAAGTCCCATTTTTTGCTTTCTGACTGGTGCTGAATGAGCACAAAGAACTCTGGCATTTTCTTTTCTTGGAAAAACTCAGTTCTTATTAAGTAGAAAAAAATTAACTTGGCTTACTTCCACTGTGAACGTATGTGTTGCAGTAAAATTCAATTTCTTGAAAGGAGGTGTCCACAGTCCCCATAAAACACAGGAAATGTAGACATTCAAACCAGTAAATTTAAAGGACTGACACCTAGGCTACCAGTAAAATATGCCAAATAAAGGAGGATGTAATATTTGCCACCCATAAGCAGTTAATTGTCCTTATTTAGGATTCTCAGTTACTGGCTCTTATGAGAAGGGGCTGATGGACACAAGACAGGATTCACAGTTCTTCACAATTTACAATTCTTAGTAACTTCAGGGTTAAAGCATTTGCTTTTGTAGGGGAAGGTTCATGTTTGAATTCCTGCTCTGGGTAAACTGAAGCCTTTTGTTATTCCATGACTGATGTGGGTCACCTGTTTTTAGGATAAATGATCAATACTGTTGTCTCCTCTCCCTCTGCCCCCAAACTAGAGAACAAGAAATTAAAATCTTCTCCTCTAGGAAAGAGCTCTGACTACTGTGTTTGAGGAGGGGCATAGAAAAGCTTTACATGTCCTGTACCTGACTTTTGCATCATGGCTCTAAACCCAGTTGTCGTTTGATAAAAACCCAAATAACAAAGTGAAACAAACCCCCTCAAATCCACAACCCTTCACATGCCAATTCCAAGATTCCTTAATCTACTATAGTTTAATTTCAAGCAGGTTTTGTTGGCATTCCCTGTAAGTACACCCAGTTCTTTAATTTCTGACAAAAATACTAATGTGAGGAGGGGTTTTTTACCTCTTTTTTTTAAGTGGAAAGACAAGCTTGTCAGACACAGTAAGATTTCAAAATGCTACAACAATCTTAGAATACAGGACAGAATGTTTTATGATGTGATCTTTCTCTCCTACTCTCAGCTAAGATTAATAAAGTCCTCACCTCCCCTTTGGCCTCCAGATCTTATTCCATCAGGAAATAACACCTTAAAGTAAGTGATCCTGCCAGATACTTCATCGATTCTCATTAACAGTGAAAGTGGCAGGCATGTTCCCTCACAGATCTTCCCAAATGTGTTGAAGACAAACAGGAAAAAAAAAAAAATTGGTGTGTTCATCTACACATTCAAGTATCATCTGTTGTTATAATTAGCATGCTTTATTTCTAGACAATACAGATGTACAAATTTGGTTTACCCTTAAGTTTTTAGGAGTTCCTTTTTGCATGTTAATTCCTGTATTACCACAGCCAAATAAGTTATTTCATGAAGACCTGTGTTTTAGTTTTCTGAGCATTATTACACTGTACAGAACAATCTGCAGTGCATTTCTCTGAAAGGTACCTAATTCCAGAGATATTAACATAATCAACACAATGGTTTGTAAAACAATGGGGGGAGGGGAGGGGGGGAACCCAAGTAGAGTAAACCAGAAAAATTTTGCCAGAGATGAACTAGAGTGCTCGAGGGACTCGTTAACCACTTCTCTCCTGTTCAGGGTGGGCCCAGTGATGGGACTGTATTCAATGGCATGTGGGACTGTCAATTTGGTATGACAATGCAGCCATGTGTTCAATCAACTTTTTGCACTACTCTGGAAAGTGATATCAAATCTGTACTTTTAAGGCTTTTTTTTTTCCTCCCTTTCTTAAACAGAAACATTTCCAGGATATAACTGATTTATTGTTCTATACTATGAGTTATTATTCTAGATTTCCAAGGGGAAAGGACTAGTATTTTTGCCTTCAAGATTGCTCTAAGAAAACACCTGCGTTTAGAATAAGAAATTTTATAGAACTATGAGATATTGTCCAGGGTACAAGTGGAAATACTAAGAGTTATATCCCATCTGAGGCTGAAATCACTGTATTTTAAATTTCTTCTTCGCTCTTGCACACATGGAATATGTTTAATATAATTCTCAATGCCTGTAGATTTCTTTAAAGCCTAACTGAGATAAATTTACTGTCAGAAGAAGGAACTGTGTATTCACACAGGAGTAATTACTTTCAGGTTTATTCCACATTTTAGCCTGAAACTTAGCGAGCATTTTCATTGCCACCACAGAGAATCTGACATGAAGGGAACACCTCTAATTGTAATCCCATAACCTCTAACTTCCTTTTAACTTAACTCTAGCTGTTATTATGATTACACTATAAAAAGAACTGCTGGAAGATCAGTTGTGAATGGCACCAGAAAAACTCCTTTTATTTCTCTTCACTTCATATGTGAACATAAATGAGATTTTATCTACTGGACAAAATCAGCAAAAGACGTGGATATCTGACATATTATCAACCAAAACTGTCTGGCATATTTTCTCAAGCCAAATTCTGTACTAAATAGCAGTGTCCAACATAGTGACTCAGACCCACTCCCATGAGAGGACTTCTGTCAGGTAAATGTACCTGAAGTCCAAGAGTTTTTTAGCTTCCAACAAAACAGAGCCATATAGCCAATCCCACGCATTCATGTGCACCTAGAAATCACAGCTAAACCATACTGCACCTCTTTTTTGCCAGGGCAACATATTTTAGTGACAGTATTCCAAAATATTCTGTAGTTATAGAACTTTAAAAGGATAGGGAGGGGTGGTGGTGCAGAATAATCATGGCCTCCCAATGGCAGTTGGCCCTATCAAATTTTCCAGATTTGAGATAAGAACATGTTAGATATATTTTTGGGTTATTTAGAATAAATATTTATAGATAAGAGACACCTAACAAAGGTAATACTGCTTCAAGATCTTTGCTGTTTTATAGATTCCACCTACTCCTAAAGGTCAGCTGTTCTTCTGGCAAGCTTTTGATCCTGGCAGATACTGCCTTTTTAGTCTACACCTTTAACCTCTGAAACAAATTACGCTGTTTACATATCTATAGCTCCTTCAGACTAAGCATAGTAAATATACAACATCTTTCAGCATGATCACAAATGATTTCTTATTATTACTATGCTGTACAATATGAAATATAGGAATTTCTATAGAAATTCCTATATTTCGTATTGTACAGCTATATTCCTATATTCTATAGAAATATAGGAATTTCTATAGAAATTATTTGCTGTGAGTGAGTTTAAGCCTGATAGCTTTGTCTAATACTCAGGACATGCTGTTATTTTTCTTTTTCATTCAGACCAGAACTATTCCTCCTCTGGGTCAGAAGCAAATACAGTTGAGCACTGTCACTCCACTGCTGACAGATTTCCAAGTCATCTGCAGGGCAATTTGCAAAATATAATGATTTTTATTGCTGAAGCCTATGGATTATTTTTCAGGAGCAATTTAGTTTGGTTTCTTTTTTTTTCTGAATGTCATTGACTGAGGTTGATCCTCCCATGTTACTATGGATTGTCATTGTACTGAAATCTTAGGTTCTTAGCCTTAAAAATTATTTTCTGTTGATTTGTCATGAAAATAGATCACCGTGTTATTCTTTAGTGCACAATATTTATTTGTTCTCTTCCTAACTTGCCTTCCTAAATCTGCACTGTATTAACTGGTTTTCTGGTTTGTACTTCAATCTATATACCAACAGTATTTTAAAACCCAAGATTGTTCTTCATAATATCCAATTACAAGAGCATTACAGCCTGGAAGTTAAGTAAATTATATTGAATAAATGAGAATTCCTGTTTGAGCTACATCCATGAAACACAACTGTATGCATCTGTCTGTGGCAATGACAGAGTAAGACATCTTGCAAATGTTTACAGTTTCACTTCAGCATCTAAGTATGATTTCTCTATTAAATACCACTGGTTTTCTCTTGCTATTTATAAAGGAGCCCTGCTTCACAGAGAATAGAAAAACAGCAAAACCAAGCAGGACACTAAATTAATCTCAGGGTTCCGCTGACATCAGAAACCACTCAAGCTTTGCTCAAGAGACTCTTCATGTATTTATAACCTTGTAGCTTACAGTTTCCTCCCATTTTTTCTATACATAGATGACCTACCAAATATATGCATGACAGCCAATCAGATCCTTTATATGCTGACAGTGAGCAGTCTGATGTTGGGACCCACACTCCAATCAAGTGTGAAAATATCCTGGAAAAAAACTATTTATCATGTAGCAAAAATTATAGGAGCTGCCTGTAAATACTATCCATAAATACTAAATAAATAATCTATAAATACTATCTACTACTCTTGGAAAGTGAGACTGACAAGATAAAAGTAACTTAAGAGTCACTTAAGAGATGGCAAGAACATTTGGGTTTTGCCCAAGCAGTGCTGGTTTTCTTTATTAATACATTTCATTGTTAATAGATTTCTGCTGAGTCCCAAGGTACAGCTTTTAGGGCCAGGTACTCAGCCTTTCCTCAAAGTCAGGTGAAGGTACCACTCAATGAGACATGTTACACAACTGCGAGCTGCTCAGGTGATCTCACATAATGTTATGACAGTGGTTATGGTAGCCCTGTTCTCCTCCCTGGTGACTCTGCAGATGTCCCTTCTACTTTTCATTGTTCTAAGCAGTTCCTGACCTTTTTGAAAGCCATTACCAGCAAGCGATAGTAAGTGCTTTATTTGCCAGTACATTACTTAAGTAACGAGGCTACTAAAGGTCATAACAGGTTTTTGGTAGCATGCAGAACACGAAGCAAGACACAGCACTGTGTGCCTACAGTGACATCCATGTATTGGGTTCTTTGGCTAAGAGGAGCGTGATCTGATCAGCCAGGGATGTTTCTGGTCTGCAGGTCTGTATGAGTGTGCTCCATCAGCCTTATATCTCAACAGTAAAAATCTTCCCTTACTTACATACAAGTAGAATAATTTTCTGATGTTATCTATAAAACAGTACAGTATTATTCATGTTGAACTAAAGCTTGTTCTTAAACAGCATTTACAGAACTATTTCTATTATCTACCATGGTAGTATCTTAGACACACTTCTGAACCTTTCAAGGGTAAAATTTGTGTAGATTGAAAAATAAAGCACTTACAATTTAAGAAAAGTTAGACTTAGGGTGGTGTTATAAATGTCATTCTCTCTTTATGCTTTCACAACCTATGCACTAACTGAAGCAGGGCACCCCTAGGAAAATCATAGGCTATCATGTAATTGTGCACTGCATCATAATGTATTCACTCCAGAAGGCAAAATTAAAGATACATTTACTTTCATGGGAAGAAAAAAGAAAGTAATGATGGTGAAGATTTTAGGAGCCTGCATTTGTCAAGAACAGAGAATTAAAAGGCTTTTAGCAAATGGGCTTTTTCTAAGTGTTAAAAGTATCACATTCATATTCTTCACAGTTACAAGTGCAGTAGCAATAATGGGAGTGATGTCAGAAGTAGGACTCAAGGCACTGAGGCTCAAATTGCTGTCATCACTAAGGGGAAATTCTACACCCAAATGTAGATTCTCAAACAATCAGCCAGCTTGTTTTAGTCCGATGATCCATCAAGATGCAATACTGGATTTAAGTAGGATTTTCTAGAAATGTACGAAATTCTTAACGTGACTTCTGGAACACACTGTTCAGATCTTGTCCTCTTTACACTCAGTTTTTTAATTACTTTTTGTGGTATCTTACGACATTTAACAAAGAACATATTTAATGATCAGAAGATGTCATTTCATACAGGTTTGCATTAGTAGAAACACAAGCATGCTGGAGGACACGCTAAGAGGACAATTCTCACAAGAGGCTCTATTCACGGTTACCTTAGGTATCTACAGTTTCAGAACAGAAATAAGCTAAAGCATTTCAGTCAGCAGGTTTCTGTTTCTCATTGTAGTGCATAATTAATTTGAATACCAATAAATTATTATCAGCTTTTATTTTGATACTGTTGCTGTAGTAACAAATCAATTCTGAGTATAATTCAAAGGGTGCTTTACAGATACAGACCTATTTACCACCAAAGGCTGGGAGCATTCCAATTGTACGTTTTGGTTCATTTGTTTATTTACAGTAATAGCATTAACTACACTACTCAATAAAGTAAATTGCACTAAATTGGAATTTACCTTCTAAAATATGCAATTCCCATGTGCAGCCACTGGATGGACTTACAGAGCCAGTGAATAATGTTTAATTGTAGGCAAGATGCACAATTAGGTGAGCAACTTGGAAGAACTTTCCCTTCTGGGCAGTACGAGAACTTTTTCATAGAAAAGGTTTGAGCTTAAACAGCAAAGTACAAGGAGGGATTTTAGCATCTTCCCTTCAATCAATCCTTATTTTTCAGTAAAATTAGTTTAAGAAAAGCTAGGCTGAATAAAAGAACCAGAGCAATAAGGAAATCAGTTTGTCAGAGAACACACAGGTCGGTTCCAAATGTGATTATTCATCATTAAAGTTTTAGGGTAAAAGCACTAAAACTTGTACTGAAAAGAAACTATGCTTAGGGTTTTCTTGATGACTCGGTTTGCAAACAGAAACATATCATAGTTATGTAAAGTTCTGCTTCATTTTAAAAACATATGCTACTTTTAAAAGATCATATCGTTTAAGAATAAATTAGGACAGTATTTGCTTAAGCTCTCTTACCTTCTTCTGGAACAGGAATCCTATGAAAGTTTGAATCATCACATAGTAAGAGTAAAACAAGCCCTGCATTAAGTAAGAGTACGATCATCCATGAATATAAAAATTTTATTTCCTTTTTTATTACAGCTGGCTGTTGCCATTACTTGTGAGTATTGTGTGTATGTTATATTTAACTATAGCAAGTATGAGGCACTTTTTTTAGAAAAGCTACCATTTCAGTGACTACAGCAGTGATAAAAATATATATACCCAGTGTTTTACCATTGTGTAGCTAAGAGAAGCAGTAGGCATCAGTTAGGGCAGGAAAACTCAGTAAATTCCCTTCAAAGAAAGTCCAGATAAATAGATTTGCTGTGAGGATAGATATGTGAAGTTGAGGAATGAAAGTATCCATGTATGAGCTTAGTAAAAACAAGAGCATAAATCTAGTATACCTGCTGTTCTAAACCTGTGGGCAGTGACAGTGACTAACACAGCCCCTTCAACTCCCTCTCTGCCGATGCACCCAGTTACAGGATCTAAA
Organism: Heliornis fulica; assembly: GCA_013399135.1. Lineage (NCBI taxonomy): Eukaryota > Metazoa > Chordata > Aves > Gruiformes > Heliornithidae > Heliornis > Heliornis fulica. The sequence goes on from VXBZ01001454.1 coordinate 185,156, forward strand.
TGTGGAAAACATAGTTTTATCATTTTATGTGACTGCCACCACCTTATTCTGCCCAAACAATTCAGAATGGCACCAAACCTAACTATACTTGGGGATGCTATGCATGCCTGAAATTCTTTTGCCTTTGTACTGTGAAAGTCATATGCAGAGTCTGTAGCGAGTGAATGTCCTCTGATTCTTTATTTAATTGCATGGGATAGTCCTACTGGGTACCTATTATAGCCAGGGTGAATGAGATACAGTTTAAAAGAGCATTTGAGTGGGGAAGGAAGGCTGGGTCAGGTTCAGTTCATTGCCTTCAGTCCTCCTCTGGAACAAAACATGAAAGGAAACTACAGACATATCTCGCCTAACAACCTCTTCCCAATGCCAATCTGATTCTCAGCCATGTACAAGAGCAACTCTGTGGATAAAACAACACCCACCAAAAGATCGCTCTGGATCTCACCAATATTTTGTTGCTTTGTATCACATTCTGTAAATTCCTGTTGCTGTTTCAGAAAAGCAAACAAAGCCTGAAGTAGGGCCAAAACCAAACTAACTTAGCAGCCACATTGACAGTTATGCATGCACTTTAACACCATTCCAAGTCAGGAGCTGATACCTATCAATTAATTACCTGCAATGATCACAGAGGCCTTGGAATAGAATGGGATGACACCTCTTACAATGACAATAATCGCGGTGCCCATCACTGAACATGAAAGGCGTGCAACATGTCTTTGGCTTGCCAGAGCTCCTGAATGCCATATGCTGTCCTGACCTCAGATCGGGGAATACCATCTGGCACAGAAGCCCTGCAGTTTGGCACCACAGACTGCAGGCTCCTCTCTTCCTTTCCCTCCTCACTTGCCACCCTACCTCTCTGACAATTACAAAAACTGTGATCTTGCATGAATGAAGTCAGGCTACAAAACTGAGTCAGAGACTAGGAATGGAGCTAGCAGCTCCAGAGACTACCTGATACTTATCACTGCCCCAAAGCAAAACTGTGACAAATCAGGTTCTCTCGCTAGACAAGGAGATCCCTCCCTGTTCTCCCCAGCTACACAGAGTGTCATGTCACAAGTGTGCACCTCCAAACTAAAATTCTCCCAGAAAACCTCATACCTCAGCCACGAATGCTTCCCCCTTTGAAGCCCCTGAGCACAGCTTGCTATTCTTGGCTTGTTCTGACCTCCTTTAATTTCCTGACCTTGCTCTGGAACTAGCTGTTAGTCCACTTTTAATCACACCAGACCAACTGAACAGCAATCTTCTCATACCACAGCTGATTTAGAAAGCCTCTGCTAAGCTGCTGCACTGGGAATCTTCCACCATACAGAGATTAGGTCATAGACTTCCTCCCAGGGTAGGTGGCACCATGAGCTGCCAGCTCCAGTCTGGGACAGTAAACTGGGTGGGGCAGCATCCTAATATTGCAAAGGGCAACATAGACAGAGCCTATGGAATTACTAGTACCACTAATCTAACCACCTACATAAGCAAATCAAGTGAATCATCTACCTTACTAGTCTATCAAGCCTCAGACACACATATGATACTGGATATATAATGGTGGACCGGCTCACATGAACCAGATTTTTAAATTGCTTCTAAATTACATGTTAGAATTCAAGCTACTTAAAGACACATGCTTAGTTTGGGAGTGGTCCTCCTTCAGGAATTTATTAATTTAGATAAACCACTGAATACAAAACTGTTTGTAGTAATACTATAAACAGAATATTTGTCTAAAGTTCTAAAACCAAAGAATTGCAGGTTCACCTCATTCTAACACTATGTCAAACTTTTCAATCTACTCTAGTTAGCAAATACTAAGTAAACATCTATACCTATAATGCTGCTTTTAATTAAAACTCTCTCAGGCAATTAGTTGGTAGATTCACAAATTACAAAGCTGATGCAAAGCTCTGAATCTTTTCACTCACAGATTGTTTGCTAAATTGCTTTATTTGTGTTGGATGCATTACTAAAATCATTCAAATTACTATCCAATCTGTTCCTGTTACTGTACACCTGAAAGTGTAATAGCAAATCTGTCCTATTACAGCGAAATGACAAATATAAGGAAAAATGTTGCCAAGACTGCCTGGTTTGTCTGTGTTGAGGCCTGTGGATTCCCACCTGTTCTGTGCAATGTCACTGCGTATATTATGTCGCAGCACAGGCTAAGCACAGCTTGGAACACTGCAAGTGTGGGTGACATATGACATTCAATATGAATTCCCCTCACTTAATTAGCATAATGTACTTTCTTTGACATGCAAAAACTTTAGTAGCATATTCTTAAAATTTAGAAAATTGGCTTTGATTTTTTGGGGCATTCATGTGTGCCATTCTGAAGAAGGAACAAGATTACAGTGCTCACATTGCTCGACCCCGACATTTGAAGTGTCTAAACCCTGTGCCAAATCAGTTTCTGCATATCCAAAGGACTTGCATATACTCATGCTGATAGGTATGTCTTATCTCATGACATTTCAGGGTTGATTTCAGAGTAGTTTTTTAAAGGCATAAAGACTACCAGCACATGTTTCCATGTGTTCTGGAACCTCTTTCTACTCAATTCAGAGTTTAACTTTGGACACCACATACACACAGCCTTTGCTCGTTGAAAGCAAATGTCCATGCAAATATGAAGGAAGAAGGAATTTGAAAGGAAAAATAATCATTTGCAATTCCTGAGGAACAGATGAAAAAATTGATAAACTTTCTATCCTGGGGAACACCTGCTTTAATTTATGCATAGTCAAATTCCAAAGCCAGAAGTTGGGAGCAACAGACTTCTCTCCCCATTAGCAAATGTGGATCCAGACCGGACAAATGAAGTTCACAGGTACACTCGGTGAAGCAAGTCCTGATCCAGGGGTAACCCCACCCCAGTTGTGCTTCAGTACTTTAAAACTCCGTACTATGCCCCAGCTATCCATGCTGGGACATCCAATCCAACCCTGATAAGGGAATGGATTCCTTCAAAAGGAGTAGGAAGAACAATGCAGGGTATTTATTTCATGTACCAGTATGCACTGGTACGTACCAATATGCATACTAATGTCATGCATTTTCCTTACCCCTCGTACAGAGCCTCTAGATGAGCACAGAGCTAATGGTGACTGAAAATCAAAGGAGTGGTCTTCATAGGTACACTTCAGACAGAGCTTGATGGAAATGGATGCCACAATTACACAGAGATGTATATTTGTGTGTGTGGTAGTTAAAGAGGAATATAGTGGTCTAGCACGAGTTAGAAAACTCTTAGTACTGACAGAACGTCACATATTTCTGTAATACATTGTTCTTGCATCAAGGAGTTCAGTGATTTCTAAGTATAGCCAGATTCTGTAGCAGCACTACTAAGATAACTGCAGTGGCAATGTTATTTAATCTAAAAATAGAAAAACGCTTCTCCCTAGAAATACCTAAAGACTGTAAGCATGGCTTCACAAGCAGCTTGAGGCAATCTAAGTTTGCACAGACAGGGAAAGCAGCTGTCCTGTCCTCTCTTCCATCTCTGTCTGTGAGATTTTGCCCTTCCCTTGCCAAGGTGCTATGCTTTACTGTGAAACAACACCACGCCTTCACACAGTCATTCAGTTCCCTGAACAAAGCTACCTTACGTCTGGCCAGCTCAGGGAACACTGAAACTCAGTGACAATTTGAACAGAGGTCTTAGGTAGCATTTAGGTTCCATATTAAGGAGTTGAGAATGAGTCTGGAATCCAGAGATCCATTTGCATGCTTAAACTCCTGACAGGGTGGATGCCTGCATGCCTCAAAATGAAATCCAAAGTGATGAGTGAGCTGATCAGGAAGCTATTTGAAGACACTGTCAGAGGAAGTACCTGCCTACAGAAGGTCCAGGGGGAAATCTCAGTGAAGGGCTGCAGGTGCTCTGTTTCACCTACTTGTGTGTCACCAGGCAAAGGAAGTCAGGACGGACCGTTTCTGCTGCTAATGTGGTCTAGCAGGACAGAACACCATGCCAGTAGCGCTCAGATTTACAATATGGTATTAGTCCTTGGTCAGATGTGGGAAATGGGGCCTAATTCTTTCCTTGGCCAAGTGCAGATAAACACTGATCTTTCTGAGGCACGCTCTAGTCATCAGGCTAACATTCTGTTTGCTCTTGGATGAGGTCTGGAGCAAAGTAATAGGTTCTCATGGTGCTTGAAGTTGCGTCACTTGAGAAGAGAATGTCAGGCTCATAGGCCAAGATAGGACAGTAATTCCTTTCATGGAAAAAGAAACAAAGAAAGAACACCTTTTAACAACATGATGATCAAATGTAAGTATGGGAAACACAGCCCTGCATCTGAATGTAAGGAAAAAAAGAGATTTAGCTTTCTTACAAGTAAGCTGATAATTACCATCCATTTAAACCAAAACAAAGAAGCTCAGCCAAAACTACAGACATGTCTTGTAAAACCTTAAGAGTCCGATCCTTTTTCACGCCTCCAGATGGAAGCTGCATGTGTCACATGTTATTTACTTCACCGAGCCTGCAGTTTCTACTGCAAGGTATTACTCACACAGAGCCCTTACTTTCATGTCTGCAAGGTTATGTGAATAACAATGAACAGTTGCAGTATTTTTAAAACGTAGCTTCTACGACCACCTTTTCGCTGTCTCAGGCAGAACGCCTCCAGGTCAAGTAGCAGAGATACCTGCCGTAGCACCACCTACCAGACTTTGTGGGTTCATCTTTCCTGAACTGTACAAGAGTGATGATGCTGCAGAGCAATTTCTGCTTCCTTCCCTTCCTCTGGACTGCAGTGTTTGCCTTTCATTTCTAAGATGCTTTCAACTGTCAGTACCAAGGAGAACAAAATACATACTGCTGTTATGAAGGCTGGTAACAAGATTTCTCGAAACCCTGTGTTAGGGGCCTTCTCCCATCTTTCCACAGACATCATGCACAGAATTTCCTTCCTCAGCCTTAAAACTACTGCTCTTGTGGCCAAGGCAGCCAGTGGCATCCTGGGGTGTATTAGACGGGGATTGGCTAGTAGGTCAAGAGAGGTCCTTCTCCCCCTCTACTCTGCCCTGGTGAGACCTCAACTGGAGTATTGTGTCCAGTTCTGGGCCACTCAGCTCCAGAAGGACATACAATTCCTTGGTGGCCCTCCAGCGCAGGGCCACCAAGATGATGGAGTGGAACATCTTCCTTCTGAGGACAGGCTGAGGGAGCTGGGTCTCTGTAGCTTGGAGAAGAGGAGGCTGAGGGGTGACCTCATTAATGTCTATAAATATGTAAAGTGTGAGTGTCAGGAGGATGGAGCCAGCCTCTTCTCAGTGTTGGCCAGAACAAAGGACAATGGGTCTGAGCTGGAGCAAAGGAAGTTCCTTGTGAATATAAGGAAAAACTTTTTCACAGTGAGGGTGACAGAGTGCTGGCACAGGCTGCCCAGAGAGGTTGTGGAGTCTCCTTCTCTGGAGACATTCAAGACCAATCTGGACACATTTCTGTGTGGTTTAATCTAGGTGATCCTGCTCAGGCAGGGAGGTTAGACTAGATGATATTTCGAGGTCCCTTCCAACTCCTAACATTCCCTGATTTTGCGATTCTGTAAAGCAACCTGAGACTGAAGACTATTTCAGATTGGACTGTTCTACTCTTTCCACAAGAGTCTTTTTGAGTTACCAGTCAGGCCACCAAATTCTCAGTTTAAAGAGCAGTAGAATCAACTACCCTCACATCAGTGCAGAACATCTCAAATAAATTCCCCTGTGCAACTCAATAGTGTCCTGGTTTCACCTGGGATAGAATTAATTTTCTTCCTATAAGCTGGTACAGCGCTGTGGTTTGGATTTAGTGTGAGAATAATGTTGATACTAATATTTTTGTTGTTGTCAAGCAGTCAAGTACTTTCCAGCTTCTCATACTGCCCTGCGGGGGGCGCCCAAGAAGCTGAGAGGGGGGACAGCCAGGACAGCTGACCCAAACTAGCCAAAGGGATATTCCATGCTATATTGCTCAGTATACAACTGGGGTTGGCTGTGGGGCAGCACTGCTCAGAAACTAGCTGAGATTTGGCTTTGGGTGGTGAAAAATTGTGTTGTATTTGGTTTGTATATTTGTTTTAAAAAATTATTGTTATTATCTTCCTATTAAACTGCTTTTATCTCAACCCACAAGTTTTAACTTTATTTCCTCCTTTTCAATTCTCTCCCCCATTCCACTGGGGTAGGGTGGGGGGGGGGAGCAGAGAATTCAGCAAAGGACTGTGTCGTTGTTTTAGCTGCCACAACAGAGAGGATGCAGAAGAAAAAAGTACTAGCCACAAAGTCTGCTGATCACCAGATCTACACTGAACAGGCAATCAGAAACTGCCTGCTCTAGTTAAAGGCTGCATGCAATAACACAGCTTTGTTTCCCTTTGTTTTGAAGAATGAAGATCAGTTGCAGTACGTAATTCCTAATCCACTTTCACAACACAGAGTAAGAAGATATTTAAACAAGGAGACTAGCGGTATCAGCTGCTCTCTGAAGCAGTCTTTTAAAAAGGAATTGCAGCTACCATAATGAGGTAACACCTGTATTTCTGGCTGTAAAACGTCTGGAATTCAATCAGATATCAACTCTGCAGAGTGTTTGCATGTGAGGGTCAGTTCACTGCTCTCTGGACAGGCCAAGACAGCATGGCTTGTCCCCCTTTGCAGTTGGAAGAAGAACAGGCTGTCTTTCTAAAAGAGTACAGCTTCTGTACCTATCTTCTTGGCAAAATTAGCATTAATGGACAACCTGGGACTCTACTTGGGCTTACAGCCCATCCATCGGGGTAGGAGAGAAAAGCCAGACAAAGAACATCCCAAATTTAGCAGCTATGCCTAAAGTACAAGACAGGACACTGCAAGTTGTTTGTCATATCTGAAAGATGTTTTACAGGTCTAAGTCTCAGAAAGAAATGGAGAAGGTGGCCAGGTGGCTGGCTGGTGGCTGAGAAGTGCTATAGCACCTTAACAAAGCTGAGAGGGTATTCATGATGCTGTAGCATTTTAAAACTAGGAAAGCGTAATCTACAGCTAGAGGTGTAGAAAATTTCAGTCAGATGTGTGATTTTATGATAGTATTAGGAAATATCTAAGTACCACTGAAGACACACATTACATAAATGGGATGGAACGGAACTACTCGAGACTGATTGTGTGAGCAGCAGAAGGGAGATGCACAGGTACAAATTATGTCTGATGAATGGAGGTCTGTAGTCTTGTCAGACCAACAGAGGATTATTCCTTCTCCCCATCTCATTTTGTACAGATGCAGGAGCAGAACTTATGTACCCATGAAGCTCAACTGGGCTTCTTTAAATTAGAAATGTCTCTGGTAGCAGTAATGGAACTCCTGATTTTGCATAGGTAAGAATTATTTTAAAAGTTCTGACTCTGAACAGCCTTTTTGTAAAAAATATTAAATTGATTTTATGAAATCAAAAGTGGAACATGAAGGACCCACAGTGGAATTATTTAATTTAAAAACTCTAGTTGTACTTCTGTTTCCAAGTTTAATTATCAAAACCTGCTAATATCCTACTAGAAGGAACAAATTTTTTTTTAATTTTTTTAATACTAACCCAAAATCTCTTTTTCAGTAATTCTTTTCCTTAAAAGAAGAGGCATTTTTCTTCTCATGTGTGCAGCCTTTAATTAGTCTGTTCAGACACAAGCAGTATTAGCTAGACTGTCACAATTACCCACATTTGGTAGCTAATTACTCCTTGAATAGTCTTAAGGCTACCAGCAATTTTAGTACAATTGGCAGCCTGGGGCCCCTAGGAGCTGTTCCAGCAACCAAGAATAGCTGTAACAGAGAAGCGGGCCAGCCATGACCCTTTCTCCTCAGCCACAACCTAACATATCTCCGATGCCAAAGGCAAGAGCAACACAGAAATGAGAATATTCCCGAGTGGTTAAATGTGTGCTCTTTATGGTCTTTTTAAACTAATGGAGTAGCATACAGGGACCATGGGGAAATGGAAAATAGGACCTTTAAATGCTAAAGCATTGGCAGGACTACTAATGATTTTTCAGTTTTGCAATGGTCCATTAAAACAACAGTTCAAAACACTTGTACTGGATCAAGTTCTGACACAAGACTTTTATTTGAGTGTAATTCTTTTCACTGATGCCTCATACTGCAGTAATTTACATCACTTCAATCTGAGTGTCAAGTGGGTATAAAATGCTGACTTGATTTAGTAACGCTTCATATGCGTTTTACACAGGTAGAAACTACTTCACAAGGAACTCAGAAGTGTCTGTAATTTCAGTTAAATGATTCCTGCTATACATTGCTGTGACATCAGTGGAAGACTAAATTACCATTTAAATTTAAATGAGAACTTCCGTTTCAAATACACTATTAATTGAGATTATATTCCACAAATCCAGGGAGTGTTGCTTTGCAAATTCAGCAGCAATGGGTTTGCACAGAAGAAGGGAAATACCTCACCGGAGGCATCCCTTTCTAGGAGTTTCTGTAGCTACATCCTCGCTCAAAAATTAGCTCATTACCTCTGCTTTTCCTAATCCATTCAGTTTAGGCCAGCATTCCCGTGATAAGAATTTATTAGTTATCCATCAGATTCTCAAAGGGAACTGACTCTGCACACTTTACATGACCATTTGATCTGGTGCCAGAGATGATCTTGTGCCAGCAACTGATGTACACAAGTCTGAGGGAAGAGTAGAATCCACTTTTTTCTACTGGCTGCCTGTTGTTGCTCTGGATTAAGTGTATAGTAAAACTGCACCTCATCCAGTGCCCCTCTGGACACTATTTTCTGCCGAACCCTGGAGACTATGAGAACTGACAGATGTCACAAGATTATTAGCCCTCAAGTTAGTAAGTATCCATAGTGCAGAACTGGAAACCACATTCTTTTAATTTAACCTTTATCTTATCACTGCTGATGAGCAAACTGCTACAAGTATACCTATGGATGTGTCAGCATTGCTGAGATTGTCTACAAAATGGTCACTAGACTCTAAGCAAAAACTTAGCTGTCAGCAGCAGCACCACAAAGCTCTAAGAAATGCAGAAAATTCTTTTTCTATCATCTGTGGGCAAATCCTAAATTAGGTGTGCTATTATCATTGCTATGCAATGAGATTTAAGCACACTGGGAGTTAACAGCATAACAATTATAATAATTGCATGTAATTATAAACTGTGTTGTGTAAAACACTGCAATGTATTTTGCCTTACCAGGGCAACATAAGGGTTTGGGTTTTTTAATATATATCTGAAAAAGGCTAATTAGGGTTTTTTAATGATCAAAAAATGCATTGGTAAGGTTTTGCAGACACTGCATAACAATGAATTATTTCTAGGATGACCTTACTCATACATGTTTTCAGGCACGTTCTCCGAAGGCAGAGAATGTCCAATGACTGCCATGGGAGCATAAAGAAGAGTGGTTAGCTCATTGCAGAAACTACCAGTAAATGAGCTGGCTCTTACAGGTCACCATTTGAAGCCGCCATTGTTTTAAACACATGTTAAGAACGAGCAGTGGTCTGGAGAGCTGAAGAGATAACTTAGAATGAGAGAGAAGAAAAAATGTTGGTGGCCTCCTGGTGTACTACTGGGGAAGAAACTGTCATTTGGAGCATGTATGACAGTAACTTAAATGGAGGTCAGCAGCATTCACAACACCTAATCCACATTACAAGTCCTAACATTAAGAGCACTAAAGAGCAGGAATGAAAAGAAATACTCTGTGTACACAACATCACATTTACACCAGTATCTTACAATGATAAGAATAATGGTTCTTAAACTCTTCTACAGTGCAGCTTAGAGCCAGACTATTTCTTTGAGAGAAGACCATCCACTAGTAGGGACTGCTGAGAGGAAGGGAAGGAGGAAGGAGGAGGAACACAGGTCTACAGTCCATACCGGAGGATCAAGCTTCAAGGTTTTGTGCACCACAGATCCCTTGGAGATATGCTCGTGCAAGCACTCCTCAGTCACACCATGCTACTCTCTACCACGCTACTCTCTTCCACCCTGTCCATGTCTCATATGGAAAAGAGAGCTGTCAGGGACTGTCCAAAAGATCCCATTTAGTTTGATTTCTGATAAAGGCCCAGCAAGCATCAGCTCTCTTTGATACCTGCAAGTCTTTCACTCTAATGCAGTGGTGCGTGAAACCTGCCCGTGAACCAGTTTGATTCAAAACTTCCTTCATAAACCTTAAATTCTAGTTTTCCTTGAACGTTTGCCTCTTTCTATAAAGCAAGATGACTCAGGACTAAACACAGCACTTATGGAAAGCACAAAGTCCCAAGCACATTATCATCACACACAGGATGGCTGTCATGTCTCTTGCAGGTAGAAGTCAAATACAGAAATCACATTTTGGACTAAATATTTACAAATGTGACAAACTGCTATGTATTACCAGAGCTTAACTTAGTATATTTAACCATCTTTCTCTTGAAAGTCTGTTCTATTGATGAACTTCTATGAAGCATTGTTTTTTGCAAAATTTGACCCTCAAACATGCTTTAAGCTATTTTCTCTTCTTGTATACACTTCGAACTTGCACATAATGTCATGTGATTACAGATAAAATAGCACTGCTACTACAGATAACACTGGAATGGTCCTAAGCCCCAAGCCTGTGTGTAGAGTAAATGATGCTCTGTACTTTGTACGAGTTCAGCAGTGGTACGCTGCCAAGAGTCTAGGTTATTCCTACACAGGAAACAGTACTGAAAATACCAACCTCTCAGTACAGTCTGGTCCCATTCTGAGAACAAACATAAGCTTTTAAGAAGTGGTAGTGGTAGAAGAAATAGTAGTGGAATGGTAAAAGATGCTTCAGCTGTGCCAAGAATGATTTTGCAGTTAGCTGAAATGTATCAAGAGAAATGGGAACAGTTCTTCAACTTCTCAACAGGAACATCTGTGTTCTCCTGAAGTGCTATCTTAGTAGAATTAGAACTCTACAAACTCCTAACCAAGATCTGTATGATAGGAATTAGTGATGAATCTGGGCTGTGCAATGTTTACATTAGATGGGAATGTTATTTGTTGATGATTCAAATTTTAGGGGTCTTGTACCTGTAAAAGTGTTATTGGCATAACTGTCAGAATATTTATATTAATGTTTTATACCAGCACAACTGGAATGGATGTAGTCATACCAGAACAAAACTGATTCACAGCCCCCAGTACATCCTGTACTTTTCAAAAGTTATTTCTGCATTCATATGACTGCATCTTCTTCAGGACACCGTCTGCTACTCTAACTTATTCCCTGGAATTGATGTACAACTGTACTCTTACCTTGAGCTTGTCAGGAGAAATCCTTCTTTCAGTTTATCCCACACTGCCAAACACTTTTTCCAGGTCTGCAGTAGGTTCCCAGCTCCATTTGTTTTCGGTACACTATGTGGTTTGGAGGGGAGAAAAAATATCAGAAGCAGTGCCAGCTTTTGTAATCCCTGCTATTCTTCACTTAAATCACTTCCATGGGCTAGTCCAGTCTGTACCAAAAAAAACCCTGCTGTGTTAGCCTAGTAAAGACTGCAGTGCAGGTGCAGAAATGTGTAGCCAGGGCTGCCTGAATAATACTGAGCAGCACTGCCACTGAATGCTGAATTGTGGTCCATTAGCATCCCTGCCCAAAGACAGACAATACTGTAGTGGCAAAAGTAAATCCATAGATTCTAATGGAATTTAAATGACAATTAGCAAAACCCAACCCAGTCTTAAATAACCTCAGCCAATTTTATATCAAAATTAGTAAAACCTGTATAGACCTACTCAAGGATTTGGCTCTTTCCTGCAGGAAATCTCAAAAATCATCTGGTTCCCACTGCAATGTTACTGTTTACTATCTTCACCTCCAGTAACTAGTGTCACAACAATTCATCTTTCAAATGAAATGCCAAGGATCCATCATAGGACGCACTTGCTCCGTATTTAAAAGAAGAAACATGTCGAGAAGCACCATATCAAATCCCTTTTCTTTCATCATATTGGCCCAAACCTAACCCCATAATTTCAAGAATTATGTTGCTAATTCTCATTGCAACTCCTTTCCCCCCCCAATCTCGTTGTTTATATTTATACATGAGTACACTTGAGATTTCTACACAAATCATATTCTGAAAGATTTCTGTATTTGCCTAAGGTGTAAAATATAATTTGAATTTGTGACTCTCCCCTTCTTTCCCTCTGAGGAAAAAACTGTCAGTCTATTTACAGCTAATCAGATATAGACATGCTCTGACTTGTAAAAGGACTACGTAGGGTTTGCAACATATTAGAGCGGTAGGGTATCATTCTGTGAGATTGTAAATAGCTTGAAGAAATAATTTCATCCCAGGAGAGTTCCTATCAGATGAGATATTGTCTGTTTGTACCACTCTAACTTTATGTTGGATCAGGCATACTTTATCCTCCTCAACTGACAGAGAGCTGGCATAAAACTGGAACAAACACTGTAACATATGCTGGGGCTGATTTGATAAAGATGCAGTTGTGTGCTCATGCCAATATAGATCTAATCTTTACTGCCAGGAAATTCGGCGTGCACAGATCTTATATTACTTAATGCAGAACCATAGCATTGTATCACTTCATTTATTCTGTATATTAATTTTAATTATCTTATTATGGGCACAAAATAAAAATACAGGTTTTTTTTTAAACATCCCTGACATACTTGTGTGTAGTGAGCCTACACTAATATAGTGGTTCTCCAAGCATGACCACCAGACAGCACAACTATCTCTTTCATAACACTGGCATGCATGATTTAGTATCTTTATGGTCTAAAAAAAAGAATTTATTCAAGGCAAAAGAAGCTGTAACGTCCCACTGTAAACAAGATACTGGACTTGCAGTATATCTGCACCAGTAGATACACTCATGTCCAATGTAGAAATGTTTGTGTTATTTTTCTCTTCTTTGCAGCCACTAACAGTGCTGAAACAAAAAAAAAAAAACCCCAAAAAAAAACAAACCACCAGGCTGCTCTGATTTTCAACAGGTAATAGTCCTGCACAAGTTTTATGCTGTGGAGCTCTCATGTGCTCCTTGCTCTGTCCACAGAGCTAAATCCCCACTCGGCACAAATGACTAGAAGTATGTGGTTGCTGTTACCACTGGAGGAAAACTTTCATGTCTAAAGACCATTTCTGCCAGACTGCAATGCACACAGATGTTACAGGGAAGTCCCCAAATCTAATGCCTCTCCAGCTTCCAATTCTAACTAGCCGATTCTTAAATTATAATTTTATATTGCTTCTTTGAAGCATGGATTTCCCATTCAGAGTCAACCTAGCCCTGGTCATTATTCAAAATTAAAAGGGGGAGATAGGGGTGCAAAGAGATAAAATATGGATATACACACACTAAGCCTGCTCTTCCAGTGACTTGTGTTTTATTTAGTCATACACACCCCTGCCAGGTGAGTGCAAAATGCAGGTCAAGGGTTGCCATTTTGATCTGTTAGTATTATACACTTACTTTCAGAAGGGATAAGAATGAAGGATTTGCAATGCATGCTAGTCTAATGCACTTGTTGCTGCAGTATCTAGAAATTTGCCAGGAATGTATTGAGTAAAGAGTGCATTTAACAGCAGGGTGAGCTTTAAAAGGCTTCAGTCCCTTCCTACACAACTTCCCTCTCCTTGGGTAGCACAGGCTAGTCTGGCAAGCATGATTCTGCTCATATGATACAGTAGCAACTGTGTGACTGAGCAGCTCTGTCATCTCCGTGTAGCTGCACCTGACCCCTGACTAATGTTACCATCGTCTACCATATGTTTGGTGGTCTTCATAGCTGTCTCTTCCAAGGGAAGGGAAGTAGAACACATGCACTCCAGTGTTCTGCTTACACAGCATTTTGTTTTGTTTGGTGCTTTCCTTTTCTGACAGGAGTGAATAAAGGTTTGCATCTTTATAACATATAAATAAAAGATGAACTGGAATGAGAGAACTAGTTGATATTACCCATCGTGAAAACATTCCCTGTAAAATATAAGGGCTTGGGTTCACCTGCTCTAGAGTACTTCAGTAACAATTAAACCTGCCTGCTTAACAGGTTTACATGTTGGCTGATTTACTTGTCTTTAAAACATTCTGGCATAAGGCCCGTTCCTTTATGGTTAAGTAGACAACCAGTGTCTAAATAAACACAGTTATTAATATTAGAAATATATAAAAGGAAATGTTTAAGCACAATGATGGCAAATCTGTTGGCTAACAAAAAGTGGTTTTGGACTACCTACTAAAGCTAAAGTGAAACCTCTGAAAATAAAGTGCATAAATGCACTGACACAATTTGTACATTCTATCCTACATGGGCTGTTGCTCAGGAACCTCATGATTAGTCTTTATAGAATCTGCATCTGCTCATAAACTTCAGATGCTGGAAACTACTCATTACCCTTCTAACAAGTGCCTTCTTCCACAATTTTTATCATGCTATTAATCTGTCAGTTTCTTAACCCTTGTACCTGTTGTACCTGCAGCAAGTCTTAGAACTTGGAGTTTCTCGTTTGCATCTTCGCAGCGATGTCACTGGTGATGAGATGCACATTTTTTGCTCTCTGCAGCAGTGGCTTTGCTCTATCTCCTAACTGGCCCTTCCATACTCAGAGAACCTGAAAAAATAGAGAAAGAGAAATCATTAATCAGAAATACAAAATAAAAATGTTGTCTAGCTTCTTTGTGATGAAGGCTCTGATTTACAAACTTTAACACAATGGCTACACTGTCTTTTTAAGCAAAGAGAGGTATTCTGTTCCTGTAGAGGAATTCCTTCAGCCAATGAAAAACAGGTTTTGTAGAGACTGGTGACAATATTGTGTCTTGGTGAGTGTTAGTTAGAGAATTAGCAAAGCAAAATTCACCTTGTTAACTAAACAAATTGATCCAAACTCTGGCTGAATAATAAGTCTGTATTATTTATCAGAAAGTGACAAAGGTTATTGGTGAGTTGCTGATGTAATTGCTGCTACCTGATAAATATAATCTGCCTGTATTCTGCAACTTCCTCCCCTTTCCTCATCAAAAATAGAAAAATAGAAAAAGAAAGGGCAATACTGAAAAAAACATGGACTGTGCCAAAGAGTACTCCAGCAATTTACTCCTCACAATCAGTGGTTACCAAAGAACAGGAACTACATGTGTGCAGTGTTTTCACACATCCCCCTCCAAAAAAAAATCCTTCGATGACTTTGAACCCTCACACATTTTGTCCAATGAAGAGGTCTGCTATCAGTAGATAGTAGTAGCCTAGTTATGACTTAACTTTATCTGTTTCCCACTATGCATGAACAATGTAGTTCTACAGATTATGACAACACATCTAATCATATGAATGTTCATGTATACATATTTAAAATCATTGAGCTACTACTATGACACATTTACACTTGAATGTGTATTTATCATTTCCCCCTTCAATAATGATGTGGACTTTGGGATAGAGAAGAGGCAATAAACTCCTACATGATCTGCTTAAATGGCTTTTGTCCTTAACAGAAGACAATCTCTCTAGGAAAATCAACCCTATAACAGATATGACTAAAAATGTGTATTAGATTGAAACATTTTTGTGTTTTGTGTTTTCTTCACTTTGAGTCCGTGAATTCATTGCTGATATGTCCTAGGATATCTAGTGGCCATTTCTGAAACTAACCCAAAACTGGGCCATGTCATCTATTTCCCACCACTACTTAAACACAGGTCTGCATCTATGGTTAGCTAGGGTTCATTAGCTGTGTCTCTGAACAGTAGTTCAGAATAGTCTGTAAAAAGATTGCGATTTAAGACTTGATGGAATATAAAATGCCTCAAAGATTTAATGGAGCTGAGAAGGACAGGCAGGCAGAACAAAGATATATATGAATGTAAAGTAGGAGGAATGCCAGTTCTGGACTACATCTGTTTATGATCTTTAACTCACAGCTAGCAGTGCTGTGTACCAACATTAACACAGAAAGAACAGCAGACGAGGTAGAAACCTATGGTACACCTAGGAGATGATGACTGTGTTGAACCAAGGAAACTATCAAGGCACTTTTTAATTTAAGTGGTATCAAACTACAGAAAAATGTACACGTGGACATGCATTATCTCTTACTACAAAGACAGAGTTAAAATGCAAAAAAAAAAGCATCAACACAAATTGGACTAAATAAGTGTTAGGTTTAAAACTAAATGAAAATGTTTATGTTAGTAGTGCTTCCTATGGGGGAAACAAACAATCCAACCCATCTCTTGGAGAAAAAAAAGAGAAGGTTACTAATATTAATAACTTTTTGAAATTAAAACCACTGGAAAAGCTGTCATTGACTTCACAGGATTCAACTATGTCACTGCATAGATAAACATAATTCTTGATACTTAAGTGCTGTGTTTGTCAGTGCTGTAGTAAAATACACACAGTACAATTCTGCCCCGTATGCCAGAGGTCATGCCAGTATGATCAAGAACTGAATTGGAAGAATGTAAATACTAACATTCTATGCAATTGCATTAAGGAGTTCAGGATATTTTCTGACTTTAATTCTACAGTTTATATTCACCAGTTCATCATCTATAGTGCCATACGCTACGAGCGCTGCGGCAAGAACACCCATACCTGAGCTCGTGAACTACAACACACCAGCTGGAAGCCTACCTCCCAACCCTACAAAAAGGCCTTACCCCCAATCTGCTTGCTGCACTCTTATGGACTTGTAACCTGCTATTTTTGTCATCTTTGTGTTCCTTCATGGAAACTTGCTAAAGAATATTCCTCTGCAGCCCTTACGTGGTGTTGATGCTGTCTGCAGACATGCTCCCCCACGCAGTGAGGTGATGTAATCTAGCGATAAGCCTTGGGCATACAGTATCTGTCATACAAGCGGCTAGAGTCAAACATGAAAACATCATTACTTGGTGCAGGAACATGCCATATTTGTACTGGAGCTCTACCTTCCTCCTTGCAGATGGGGATGCCAAAGCCCTGCCTCACTACTTTCTCTGCTGTGATATTTTAAACATTCAGATAGGTCTACATGGAGTTCTTGAAATAAATATGAAAAAAGATATGCTAAGGAATGTAAGCAGATACTATTTTGAAACAAGACATCAAGCATTGCATTGACCTCAACAGTAAGCATTTCCAAGCTTTAATACCTTAAAACAAAATCATCAGTGCATCCCATACATTAAGCTGGGTTTAAAAATATACAAAATCAATGGGGCAGATTGATTGTTCTTTTATTCCAAATTTACTGAGACATCCCTGCATTCCTTCACACACAGCTGACCTCCTAATCTGTCCTGAGCATAGCCTGTCTCTCTGTAATGAGAAATGTTTCTTCAGCATCAAAATCGATGGAAAATAAACTTCAGCCACGATAGTAGCTTCTATCAGAGTTCAAATTCTTTTTGTAAAGTTGTGCTCTCATCATACCTTTCACTTCTTTCTAGGGACTATATAATAAGCAGTGCTTGAAAAGAAAAAGTGAATAATATAATTCTGAGTTGGGGCATTCACCTTCTAATAGAAAAGTAATCTAGAAGCATCCTACTTCCCTCTCACAAAAATAAATAAATAAATAAATAAATAAATAAACAGATGAATAAATAATAAGACAGAATTATTTCCTGTGTGAGCAAACCAAGCCAGTGGCAACTGACCTATTTGTGAAATTCTTAAGGCAACAATGTAACAGTCAGCCAGGGTGTATCTGACACACTGTAACACAGGAGGCCATAGTCTGAAGAATAAAATGTATACAAATGCACTTAACACTAGTAAGCAAATAACTTTAAAAGATACTACTGGGTTTTTTTCCCTGTTGCTAGAACAAATCAGGATGTGACAGAGACAGCTAGGAAAGCTAATGGCTATTAGCCTCTAAAAACTAGAGAATAAAAACTAACAGCAGATGAACTTGCACATGAACATAGTAATAAATTACTAATTTATTATGCATTCTTGAAATTTTGATAGATTAAAAAAAACCTATAAAATGAAATATTCAAGAAAAACAAAACCTACAATATATCCAATTAGAAACCTGGCAATATACTTTCATATATGTTTTTCCAGGGTTTGCTAAGCCATTTATGGGAAACTGTGATATGCAAGTACTGCTACTGTGTTTGTTCTTCCGATCAAATCCATATGAATGAATTAGCTGCACACTGATTTCAGGATTTGGAAAATTGTCAGTCAGATCAAAGTAAGATTTGTTCATACCAAAAGAACCACCAAGAAGCACACAGAAAGAACAATGGAAGCAACACAGTAATGCTAAGAGACTTGGGGAGACCTTTAGCCATTTCCAAGTTTATAGAACATAACTTTCGTACTTTTTGGGTACAGAACTTTGTCTTGGCAAACCAAAGGCAGGCAAGGAAAGAACACTGGAAAAAGTCACAGTGGAGGAACCATTTTTTTCTGTCATTTCTCTGGCAGGTAAAGTTAACAGTAGAGTAACAAAATTTGACTGAAGGTGAAACTAGTCTGTAAGATATTTGCCTGTCCTTTTTGAGTTAGCAGGTCACGACTGCCTGTCTTCTGGTGTTCTGGTACTGCAGCTACACGGCAACCTTAATTTTCTTGGATCTTTGTACCTACACTTGCCTGAGGTATATACCAAGGGGGCAACCAACCAGTGTTGCTCCAGTTCAGAACCCATGTGTTTTCAGTCGTTTCTTTCCTCTGGGTGTGGAAACATTATAAGACAAACATACTTACAATTTGTCCATTTTTTAGTGCTTAAATTATTACAAGTAAAATCCTTCTAAAGGTTTGTTTCCTTAGGGCAGGTTCCTGGAACGCCTTAGTTTCCAGTTTTTATCTGGGGATCAAAAATAGCCACCATTTTGCTGTGCTAAATCCAAGGCTCATAGAAATTAGTTGAGGAATTTTAGCCAAGCGCAGGTAGCAACATAATCTCTTAAAAGGGCAGCCAGAACATATAAATGGAGGCTAGAACACTTACAGTAATTACACTGATTTCTGAAAGAATTCCTTCCAGAACATAGCAGGACCATGTGCTTTCAAAGAAATGTCTAGACTGCCTAGCCAGCCTGTATCAATTTAGAGATAAGATTGTGGTAGGCAAATGGGGGGAAAAAACCTCTTATCCCTTGCTCTTGTTTTCTGAGCCAATCTTTAAAACATAAAGGTAATTAAAAGAACATAGTAAGATGTTGTGGAAAATCTAAATTAAACTCGTGAGGGAAGGAACTCCAGAGGTATGACTCCGTCTTTTCCTGACCTGCATCACAGCTGTGCCCAGGCAATCCAAACACAGCACAATTCTATGATAAAAACTGTTGCTAACCACAGGCTGCGACTTGTTTAGATAAAAGGACTTTCTTAATAGAGTTTACTTATGCATATATTAAATACAGCCTGCTTGGTTAAGAGGAATAGTAGTAGTATTTTAATTGCAGGTCTTTTAACAGGCAAGAATTTCATCATGTTTCCTCACAGAGGTAGTCATTACTGAACTGGCTCAGAGCTAAGATTAAACAACTAATCATTACACAGGGTGTTGAAAATTCACAGAATTGTAGGGATTAGAAGGGACCTCCAGGGATCATTGAGTCCACACCCCTTCCAAAGCAGGTTCCCTAGAGCAGGTCGCGCAGGTCGGCATCCAGATAGGTCTTGAGTATCTCCAGAGGAGACTCCACAACTCCCCTGGGCAGCCTGTTCCAGTGCTCTGTCACCCTCACCATGAAGAAGTTCTTTTGCACATCAGTGCAGAACCTCCTGTGGTCCAACTTGTGAACATTGCCCCTTGTCCTATCCCCACAGGCCACTGAAAAGAGGTTAACCCTTTGTCTCCCACACTTCAGATATTGAAGTGTCACGCCAGAGAGTTACTCCACCAGTTGATCTCCCTCTCACATGCCCTAATGCTTCTCAGTTTCTCCAGCTCCTCTTTGAGCTCCGTCACCATGGTGAGCAGATCTTCCACCTGCTCGCATCTCAGGCAGGTGGGATTGCTGCCATTCTCCCTAGGGAGAAGCAGGCTCTGGCACTCCCTCCAGCCAGAGACTTGCATGGCCGTGCTCCTGGGCAGCCCCTCTGTCTGGGTCACCACTGCCTTTCTGGGGCAAGCCCTCTGCCTGGTGGGGACCACGGTAATCTGTCCATCCCCGAGTGAGGAGGCATAGAATTTACCTGTGCTGCCACAACAGCTATCGCCTCTGCTGCTGCAGTGCGGGGTAGCAGTCTGCTCACCTCACCACCCTGGGTCAGTTGGGCAGCAAGGCTTTATGTAAATGCTAAGTATCATTAATGTTATTTTCCATTGGGTTGAGTCTCTTGCACCCATCCACCAGCCTTTGTGAAAAACATCCAAGTTTTCTAACTTCTGGTGACAGAATTATGTAATTGTGAATTATAATTAAGGCTGATGGGGCAAAGCATCCTTACCTAATAACCACACAGTTACGTGGAACGGCAAGGTTTCTCAAGTCCAAAGTACTCCTTGTGTCACATTCCAGCCGCAGGGAAAGCAGCTGAGCCCGGCTTATGTTACACATTTGTAAAGAGGCTCTTCAGTATCGTTGATGAGACGGTTTTGCTTGGGAACACATTGACAAGACCAGAGGAACAGAAGGGCTAAACACTGCCCATGTCTCTGTCTGCTCTGCAGAACAGTGCCATCCTACTGACACGGTCTACACACAGCCACTCCTTCCTTGATAAGAAAATAAAAGCTTCACATCTTTCTCCACACGTAACTGAGCAAACTCGCTGCCAGGCAAGATACGCCGGAGCCATTCGGGGGGTGCCACCGCTGCACCTGGCAGCACAAGGAGCAATTCCAGAGGATTAGCCTACTCTGAGCAATCAGCACATCTTCTGACAGAAAAACATGGAAGGGCGCGAAGCAGCGGTCCCTTGAGCCACCTCCACAGTTTTCCTTCCAGTACTGACGCGTCCCTCACCTCAGAGGCACGCCTGCGCTCACTCAAGCGGACAGCAAAGCCACCTCCACACCGGAGCTCTCAGCGGACGTGTCGCTTGCTCAGCAACCGCCGAAAGGTCGCCTCACAACGTGGCTGCACCGCGGCGGTCAACGCCGACGGCCTTGGGCCTTTTTTTTCTCTTCCCGCCGGCGGAGGGGCGCCTGCCCCGCAAC
>VXBZ01001454.1:207245-253561 GCA_013399135.1 Heliornis fulica
GCCCCACCTCGGGGGGCGGTGGGTTTCGGGGAAGGCCTCACTCGCGCCCGCGGGGTTGTTATCTCCGGCGGCCAGCGCCGCGCTCGTTGTCCGCACGCGTGATAGTGCCGCCGGCTGCCCGTGCGGGTGTCGGGTGGGAGAACGGCCGTGCAGACCGCGACCCCTTCCGAGGCCTGCCCGCGCGGGGCCTAACGGTAGCTTTCGGTAGGCGAAGCAGAACGGGTCTGGGTGCTGCTCTTCAGGCGCCGCCACGCACCGGCGTTCCCATTTGTAGAGATCGGGATGATGTGCGGCGTTTAATTCTTTTTTTGTTTTATTTTCTTCCCTTCTGTCTTTTCTAGTAGGTGCCCTAAGTGCAACTGAGCAGTGCTTCCCTCATGCTCTTACGGTTCAGGAAAGAACACACACACACACCCCGCCAAAAAGCGGGTTACTTGTTTAGGTGCAAATGCCGTATTGAGTGTGGACTTAAATCAGGATAGAGGCAAGCAGGGAGAGCTCACCGACTGGTGTGTTGCTACCACCGAGGAAAGTGCAGAAATTAACCCAGCCCCTTAACTGGAAGGACATACAGCACAGTTCTGTGGAGTGGAAATGTGTACTGCAACGGCTCAGAGAAACGTGCGTCAAAAGCAGTGCTGTGGCTTTGTATTCCCGTGGAAGACTGGGAACCTGGAGCGTGTTTTCTCCTGATAAACAGTGCTCTTAATAATGAGGCGGATAATCTTACTCATGAGAACTGTGTTTGCATCTGATGCCAGAGGAAATGAGGGTTACAACTGGTGATCATTTTCTTCCTTAAACAATGGTGGTTTGGAAAACTTGATATAATCATCAAGTTATGCAGAAGTTTTCATAGTAGGTATGGCAAGTGTTTTTGTGTTGAAGGGTGGAGAGCAGACCTCCCTCCGCCCCGGAAATAGTTCAAGTTAAGTAATTATAATTACTATTTTTTAATAATTGTAGGTTACAATAAGAAAAATACAGAACTGACATGCTGCAAGTCTTTAGTTCTTACCAGGGAAGTGGTGAGCATTTCTGCAGTTGAATTGGGTTAGAATTTTGTAACTCATGTTACCCTCCAAGTATGTGATACCAGCTTGGCTACCAGTCATAGAAATTGAGACTGCCATAATTGAACCAAAATGCTTTTATCAACTGAGTACTATAAAAGTTAACAAGCAAATCTAAACTAACTTGCCATACCTTACTTAGTAAATCTGAGAAAAGGCAGTCTGGTGTGCTGCAGCTTTCATGGCACCTAATCAGGTTAGTTCTTTGTCTCACTAACTTCATCGGTTTTTAAACCGAGACCTATAGTCTGATATAAAATGCAGGAAATACATATGCTACGTGAAACATAGAACACTAGTAAGGTGACAGATTGCTTCATAAATTATTCCATAAAATAATACTGAACCATAATCTAAACGTTCACTTCAATTCTTCTGTACATCAACTATAAATTTTAAACTCTCCACTATAGATACCATCACTGGATCACGTTGTCAACCTGTGAGGTCTATTATTGTGAGGAAGCTAAAGCTTTATGTTCTAGGACATCGGTCTGCTTTTTTTTTTTATTTTTGATAACTGGTAGCAGCTGGTTTCCCTAAAGCAGTACTTCCAGCTTTTCATGAAGAGGCACAAAGGCTTTTTTTCCTTTTTTGCCTTATAGTGAAAGATTGCCTTTTTATAACAGAACAACTGACGTCATCTTTGTCTATCAGATCTCTCTTACTTAGCTCTATTAGGATAGTGATGATCATCAACCTGTGCATCATCAGCTGTGTGTTTTCTGCCAAATACGTTTTTTTGAGTCATGCAGATGTGGTTTCCCTCTAGAGATGCATGTTGAGGAATATTTTCTTGCAACTGTTACGTGGCTGAAAAGAAAAAAAAACAATGAACCCAAACTGGTAGGTTGTTTTTAAGCTTTCAAAGATCCGAGAAGAATTAAGTGTAAAAGTCTTCTACAGCTGGTTGAGACTTTTGCAGAAAGACTTCAGAGTAGCCAGAAGTTCACAGCAGTTCTGGTAATTTTATGCCTCGTAGTTGGAGTATAGTAAAAGAATTGGAAAGCATATGAGCAAATGTTGTTAAACAGAAGGAGCAGTTGAGGGCATCAGCTTTGCTGATGTTGCAGGCTTGTACTGTCAGCCTTTGTCTTCGTTGAGGTCCTGATGCGAAGTAGTGCTTCAGCTTTGATGACAGTGAAAGGCATGGGCTGAGGGCTCACTCTCACTCAATCTCAAGGATGCCTTGACTGCTGGGTTAATGTTGAACAATGTGACTGTCTCAGGAGGCTTCTGGGGTCTTGAAATAGTTTCTTCAGTGTAGTTTGACTGAAAAAGTGTTCCCTATTTTTCTACTTAGAGCAGAAGGCTAAAAGTGCACAGAATTGCCATCTAGTCCAGGTTTTGGTCCAGCAGTTGAGAATCCATTAGAATTCCCACCAAAGCTCCAATTTTATTAGAAATGCTCCTGGTTTTAAGCGTCTGTCCAGTGATTCCTCTTATGCTTTGGTCTGTTTAGTTGAAGAGCCCTTTACATTCATACAGGTAATGGAGTTTGAAATTTAGTGGACTGTTGAAGTGCATACTTTCAAACAACCATGATTAAAAACCTCAGTTTCTTGAACATTTACTTGAAATGTTTTTGGGGCCTTCTTTTTTTTTTTTTGGGGGGTTGGGGGGAGGGTAGGTTGGTTTGGTTTGATTTTTCTCATGTTGTCTTCTTTAAGCTTTCTACAATTTCTCTCATTGCAGTTCCAGTTTTTCATGTCTGTTGCATTTCAGCTCAGAGCAAGAAAAGGTTATAACACATGTTTAACTGCCTGTGCCTCCAAAAATCATTTTGCTTACATTGAACTCTAAAATGTTACTTGCCAGGTTATTTTCCATAATGCTGCTTCCTGGGATGGTCCTCTGTCCTGCAAGCATACCCTTTGTTTCAATACTTCACTTTTAGTTGTATTAAATACCACAAATGAGAAGGTATCCTAGCAGTCTTTTCCTGGTTATTAATTTTAATTAATTACTTTTTCCTTTATCACTTGCAAACTCTAAAAGGAATAAGCAATTAGCAGCCCACTATCAGAACATATCATGTAACCAGACTTTAAAAGAAGCTGTTTTGGGGTGATTTCCCCATTTGTAATCACATCTTGTGACTTTGAGTCTGGTGATTTATACCTTTAGTGTGTGCTGTGTTGGTTTTATATCCTTATTGTGAGAGACAATTTTTACTGCTTCATTTGTCTCAACATTTAATTTCACATTTGTTTGCATCAAGATTCCTGGTAGCATATTGGTCAGGAGAGGGCATAGTAAGAGTTAATGTTAGCATATCCTAATATTTAGCATGTAAATATTACATGCCAGGATAATGCTGTAAACAGGTTTTGATTAGCACTGAATACTTTGTGCAGTTATGAAAAATACATGGCTTTGAGCATGACAAAGCAAGATTATATGTGATCCAGCATATACAACTGCTCCACGTCACTTCTTGGTACTTAATGTTTCATGATTTAGAGAAAAAATCGATCTCCTGACTTTCTTTGGCTGCAGTACATCGTCACTGTTAACTCATCTCTCATCCCACTCTTGTCTTTCAAGGTGTCTTGAAGATTTCTGCTTTCCACTTTGCCAAGAGGAATAGACTAAGTAGTAGTAGTTCCTCCCACAGAGATTTCCATGATAGCTCATTTTTCATGAGGGGTAAATTCCCTTTATTTCCTGTTTCCAATCCAGTTAAGAAATGTGGTTTTTGGTGTTGAACACTTCAAAGAATTCTGTAGTAAGCAGCTGTAATTTTTTTTTCTCATCATGTGCATAAAAGTAATCTGCAGTTGAGTGTTGTAAACTCCATCATGTCTCTGTTCAGGAGATGGCAGTGAGGCTTTTCAGTACATACATTACAAGGATATGGTTAGAGTGAAATGTTGCAGGAGAGACATCATATATGGAGAATTCTGTTAAGTGTAGCTTTATCTGGGAACAAAACAGGCCAAGGGCTTGCAGATAAATACAGAGGATAAAGCTGGGGGTGAAGAAGTGCTTCCTGTAAGGTGTATCTTGTCCGTGCTTTTTGTTTGTCAGCTCTTTAGTGTCTGTGTAATGGAGGTGTTTGTCACCCCAGGATGCAGCTTTTCAGAGCAACAGCATCCCTGGATAAAAAAGCTAAGCTCCTGCCAGAAGTAGTAAAACTAAAATGGTAGCTACATGCACATTGGTGAGAGGTTGTTTCTGTGCCTCCGATCAAAGGGAATAGTGTCCTAAGTGCCTTTCCAGTAAGGTTAAGGGGTGGATCAAATGCCCCAGTCCGTGTTCACGGTGGACAAGGGCCAGTAAAGTGGTTTTGTGTGGGGAAGATGCATCGCTCTGTCTCCTCCTCTGCTTCTGCTTTGTGTGTCTGTCAGGTCTCTTCATTTTTATTTTTTTTTTAATAACCTGAATAAATTCCTTAAAACTTGGGCAACTGTGTGTTTGATAAAAGGTCTGTGAAAATCTCCAGTTCCTGTTTGAACCATTCAGCTTCCAGTTACCTGAGGCTTGAGAGTTCTGATCAAATGAGTATGCTCAAAGCAAGATATATTAGGATGTAGTATCATTGTTTAATGAACTACAGACATTGAATCCAGTACACAATAGCATAGTGTCTTGCATTTAATGAGAAAGCCCAGCTAACGTTGCTTGCCTTATTATGAAATAATATGGCTGGAGTATTTTTCAGTTAAGCAAAATGTGGGATCTGGGTTCTCAAGTATGGAGCTGTCTTCCAGAAACCTCCTGATTACTGGGGTACAGGCTCTCCTAGCAGTGCTTGCTGTCTGCCCCGGCAATTGAAATTGGGTCATTGGTTCTTGGACTTTTTTCACACAGTTAAGAAGGAAACTAGCAAAAGAGAGAATGAGGCCCTCTAGTCTTCTCCTTAAGAAATCAGGTTTAGGCCCCTCTTTCTAAGCAGTTCCCATCTTAGCATGTAGACTTTGTGAATTCCTCTCCTAAGAACACTTACTTTCAATGCAAGTTGTAACTTAAAATTGACCCACATCTTTCATTTCATGTCAGTCTGGAGCAGGAAAGTTAAAACAATGTCACCTTGAATCCCCAGCGATGAATGTTGTTAGAAAGCTGCTTCTTTCATGCTGCATCTCAAACTGGCTTTGCCTAATTTGTAGCTTTTTTATTCCCTCATAAAAGATGCAGTACTGAGCAAATACGTGTCGTGATTGAAAACTTTAGAGAGTAGAGATTTTGCTTTGGGCTGGGAAAGGTAGAGAAAGTGGTACAACAGCACAGCTGTCATCGTGGTGTGGTGTAGTCTCCCTTTGTTCCTTTAAATTATGTTAAAGGAGAGATTAGTGTTTTAATCTTGTCTGCAGGTGAAGGAATGTTGGCTGTGAATTTCTGGTGTTTGTGTCCCATGGCTGCACAGAGCCCACCGATGCAGAGGACACCTGGTATACTTTGCATATTTGGTGCTTTTTTATTACTGGTAGAAACCCAAAGCTGGTTTAAAACTGAACAGTGTGAACTTGTGTGGCTTCTTCAGAGGACTTGTATGGGCCTGTGAGAATGAATACAATTCTTAGGTTACAAATCACTTCATTGGATATGAAGTCCACATGTGAAGTCCCTGTTCTGACTCTTGGAGCAATCCAAAGTTCAGTGTGCAGTGTTCACCTTCATTACTGGTTTTGGAGCAATAGTCTGGGATGTTCTGCAAAGCTGACTGAAATGGTCAGGTAGCCTCTTTGTTAATCCAGGAATATCTACTCCTAGTTGAATGCCAGCATAGGTTTTGTAGGAGGAGCTATTGGCCAAACTGTTTGAAAATGGAAACGTGTGCTGCTCCAAGATCCACCTTAGCCAGCTCTGGGCCTGGTGACTAGAAGTGGTGCATCCAAATAAATCCTTCAGCTTGGGCAGCTTCATAGCTCACATTTTAAATGTTTTAATGTTACATTTATTTTTTCTCACCAACTGTTGTTGTAGAGTGTCTACAAAGAGAAATTGCATCTTCACTGAGGAGGCAGAACAGGGCTAGGAAATGCAGAAATCCTGCATGAGGAGTTGGAAAGATCCTTTTCCTTGCTGAATAGACATTGATTTTGCCCATTCTCAGGCTGCCTGGTTCATTTGTGAATAAAGGTAGGTATCAGGCTGGAATAAGGTGTCAGATTCATCAAAGCAGCCAGATTTTTAACTGGATTTTTACCTAAAGAAAGCAAACATCAGCACTTCCTGCCAGTGGTAGCAGATGGTGGGCAGCAGTGTTTTGCTTGCGTTGTAGCTTGGAAAAGGGCTTATTTTGTACCGGTGAGGGTTGGAAGGTAAATGAGGACTTCTTACAGGGGAAAGGCAGTGTGTGAATGTGGTATAGATGTGGAGATACATAGGCAAGTACATAGTCTTGATAACTGTGTGGTCTCATGCTAAAATAAACAAAGACTGTGAAGCAAAGGGTTTGAGTATGTGAAAGCAATGGTGGGAAGAGAAGGAATGAAGTTTTCCTTCATGTAGAGCTGTGTGTAGCGAAGGAGCATGTAGCAGACGTGTTTAAATGGGTTTTGACATTTCCCTGACTTACCTTTTGTTGTTGTGAGATGTCAGATAGGAGTGGGAGGAGAACTTTTTAAAGAAATATTTGACTATGAAATAGCTAATTTGGGGGTATAGCGAAAGAAGACCACGGAATTTTTGTGACAGGCTCCTAAAAAATCAGTTTGGTAGACATACTTTTGCTAGTAGCAGCTCTTTTTGCAATCTCTTGGGTTCATATATCATGTCGTGGTGCAATGAATTATTTACAGGAGGAGCCAGTCTAAACAGGCAGACAAAAGGAAAGGAGAGAAGGACTGGGGTAGGGCTTGCACAGTAAATTGGAGCTGGTCATGAAAGAACCCTGTGGGGTACTTCTAGGATTGCGCTCAGGTCGCTACCTCAGAATCATGTTCTTGAGGCATATTTCCTCCTCAGGGTTCTCTGTGCTGGCAACTTCCTGGACACTTCTCCAAGCCCAACAAAATCTGATAGGCAGAAGACCTGTTTCAGACTGTTCCACCAGTATTTATATTAAAGGGAATAATAGGCTGGGGCTTATAGCAGAACACTAGACCTATGTATTCTCTATTCATGTTGTAAAATACTGAACTTAATCTCTGTGTAAAAGTATCTGAATGGAAGCTTTAAAGCTTGAAGTAGGTTGCTCATACTGAGATCTCTGACCTTCTGATTTAGCAGCCCTGTAACTAAGGTGAAGCTGGGCTTGCACTTTTAAAAAAGTCATAATTCAATATTTGCCTTTTACTAAAAGGATTAAAGGATGGGATGCATTTGAAGTTACATTTGCAGAGCTGGAATTTGAGATGCTGTCTACCAGATCCAAAGGCTATTTTTTGCTAGTTAGCATTCTGCTCAGCACATGGACGTGGCTTGATGGTTTGTTTCTCTGTGACTTCTGTAGTAAATATGCTGGAATGTTAACATTTAGATTCAGTTTTAGAAAAGATAAACCTGACATTACAATATATTTGCAGAAATTTTGCATCTATTGATGTGAACTGATACATTCACTGTAAAAGCATCCGTGCTTTCAGCTACATATGTTACTTGGATGTGAGGGCGTTTGGGGCTTGATACTGATATAATTCTCTTTTTAATGGAAATAATTGGAGTCAAGCTGGTGAACCAGGAGGTGGCATCTCGGCAGGTGCTGTAAAACCACTAAATCAGGGCAGAAGGGGAGGGGAACAGAGTGCTTCTCTAATTCTGGGTAGCCAGAATCTTGAAAAACATGGAAATATTTGTTTTAAGCACTCAGAGAAAGGAAAAATCTGGGGCAAAATGCTGTTGGTGGGGAGCTTAAGTGGCAATTTGTAATTGATCTTAAGCATTTACTGATTGTATGTGGTCTCTGTAAGAGCTGTGTACAGCTCCTGTGTTCTTCATCCAGAACATCAAAAACTAATCGCTCGAATGACAGGTGTTGTGGAGTGAAGCAGGACTTTTTGTCTGAAGAAGCTCCGTGTGATGTTGCACATGCTGGCTGTCACTATCTCTTACACAGTTTCATGGGAAGTGGCTGAGCATGCATAATGTGTAGATTGAATAACCTGGTATAGGATTGATTTCAGTTGCTGAATCCGGGTTTTCAAATGAACATCTAATTCATCTAATACAAATAGGAAAAGTAGAGTTCACAAGCACTCTTGACTTTGTCTCCCTTGAGCTGCATAATATAGCCCCTGGTCCCTGGGGTAGTTATTGTGAATGCCCTTCCTGGCCCTGAATATGTGTAAGGATGAGCTCAGAGATGCTGTTAATCCTTATGGTTGCCTTTTCCAGCCAGGTTTGTATAGCACAAGCTTCTGTTTGATAGTTCCTTCTCTGATGTGTACCTCTTGTGAAAATTTGTTTTTAAATCAGTTGGTTTCTTTCCAGAGAGAAAAGGGAATTGTCTTTGGCACATAAGACACCCTTCTGTTCTCAGGTGTGACCGTAAGCAGTTTACAATGCCAAGCACTCCGGGGTGGAGAGACAACACCAGTTCTGGTGAGGATGAGGTTTCTCCTAACCATATGGTGCTCAGGTCTCCTGCCTCAGGACTTCTCCCTGCTGCCTTCAGCCTCTCAACCCTGAAGTCAGTGCCTGGCAAGAGGAGATAGGTGTGGTTGGAGCGAGTGGCCTGGGAGGAAACCAGCCTCTGTGAAAGATTTCCCGGGCTCATCCTGGTGCAGAAGTGGAGGTGCTACACCAGGCAGTAGAAGGGGTGAAGGACAGTGTGTTCCCACTTGCTTGTGTTCAATCTTGCCCTGGTGCTGCCTTTTCTTCAGGCTGACAGCCACTGTCGTCTTAGGAGAGGTAAGCCAGAGAAGGGTTCTGGCCTGGTTTTCTTCAAGTAGCGACCACTCTTTATTTATAAAGGCTTGGGCATTTCCTTGGTGCTTAGCTGCTGCAGATAGTGCAGAAAATCTTAAAGTGTTGTGGTGGTTTGGGGTTTTTTGTTAATTGAGCTGAATTAAGGTAATTTTTTTTAAGGCAAGAAACTAAGATAATGATGTGCTTCGAGCTCTTTAATTAAAATTTGGGAAAGCCAGATACCAACCCTGTCCCAAAAGTTGTTGCTCTGCAATGCACCTAGTTCTCCTTGTAATAGTATTTATTTGACAGTCACTGCTCGAAATTTCATTAGCGTGTTTTACTGATTTGCATCAGTCAGATAGCACAGAGGAAGTTGTTGCTTTACATTCTCAACGTGAAGGTTTGTGCTGTTTTCCAGAACAATGCAGGATGGGTGTATGGGTGATCTGCTGCCCTCAAAAACAGGTTATTTCCACAAACATAAGAAATGTGCCAAAAGATGCACTGTCAAGTATGTAGGAAGTTGTGGTGGCTCTGTAAGTAAATTAATTGTCACTCTTAAGTTCTGTTTATTGATACAATTCAGTGGATTTCTCACTAAGATGTCTGTACAGTTTGCTTCTGTTCATGCCTGAACCTGTAAATACTCTTGCTTTGCTTAACAGGAGTGTGTTTCTTTTGAATTCCAGCCTCCTATCTTTTTGGAATTTACGTCGCCTTGCATCAAATGACAGGGACTTTTCCAGACATACCTTCAAAGCTATTTTCCTGGTTCTGCTTTTCTCAGCAGACTGTATCTCCTGGTGGTACTTAATGTGGAATTGCAGTGCTGTTGAGTGTTGAACAGCCATGTCCTTGAAACTGCTGCAGAAACTTAGTGTATGGCTTCGGCAGACTAGCTAGAGAACTGAGGTTGGTCACCATGAACAGAGACTTGAAGGTATCAATCTTGTCTTTTTGTTTTCAGAGGGTCCGTATGGAATATTTGCTGGCAGAGATGCCTCCAGGGGACTAGCGACTTTCTGTCTAGATAAAGATGCACTCAGAGATGAATACGATGACCTATCGGACTTAAATGCTGTACAGATGGAAAGTGTAAGAGAGTGGGAAATGCAATTTAAAGGTAAATACTCACATCAGCAGCACATCTTTAGCTTAGGGAAATGCTTTTAATAAAAATTACCGATTGGGCTTGGGGCAGCTTGTGAAGAAATGTTGACCATAACATTAACTCATGCACTGTAACTTTCTAAGGAGAGCAGAGATTTCAGGCCTTGCTTCCATAGAGACGATTCCACAATATCCCACTATTGCTTCTTCAGCCTTTTAGCTTTATAGCTGTTCTATTAGCTTTTCAGTGCAGAATCTCACTCTCAGATCAATTTCAGTGGACTTCAGCTGACGGAATTCCTGCTCCGAGGTTATTGGCTTTGGATGCTGTGGAATTACAGTTAGGACTAACAGTTGGTTTGGCATGAAAGGCTGAACAAGTTTGTCTTGGAGTAATTTCCCACAAGTCTGGATGTGTGCCTCTGGAGGGAGGGGGGGTCGTTGTTCGCGCTGAGGGAACTCAAACCAGGCTGAGGGAATTCACGACGGTTTTAGTAGCAGCATTTTTGGCCGACGTGTGATGAAGCCTGGCTGAGGAGCAGAGGGAGAAGTGATAGCAAGAACTGAGAGTAGAGAAGGAAGGAAAGTAGAGTTAGAAGCAGCGGGAGCAAGACTGGTGTAGGGGGCTGAGCTTGCTGATAAATTGCCACCGGTTGTGGGGATGCGGGTGTAGAATCTTGGCGCCCGCGAGGAAAGTGGATTTTCAGCAGTGCAGACTGACTAGCAAATGCAGCTGTATGTGGTTGTAACAGAATCATAAATCTTTTTCAGAAAAATACGACTACGTAGGTAGACTCCTAAAACCAGGGGAAGAACCATCAGAATACACAGATGAGGAAGATACCAAGGATCACACTAAACAGGAGTGAACTTTGTAAACAACCAAAGTCAGGGGCCTTCGGAACTGCAACCTCTTACTCCCCATCACAGAATGTCCTGCATCTTTGAGTACAGTTCATCTGCTGTGAAAGGAAAATAAAATACTCACAAATGAAGATTTGAATACTAGACATTATTTGTGCTGCCAAACTTTTTGTTGCAGTTTATTTGTAATGTCTGGTTAGACTTCGTTAGTGAAGAGGGGCCAGGGGTTTAAAGGCGAAACCGCTATTCCTTTTTATCAGTAAGCTGAAGCCTTCAAATAGCATATACTACAAGCTCTCTAAAAGATGTGAGTCTTCAAGCTCAATGGAAGGTTTGAATCTTGTTTCATGTGTGTCTTCTCCTCCAGCATTAAAGAAAGACGTGCTCATCTACATCAGTATCAGTAGGTTAGGCTACTGAAACTGGTGTGAAAATGTGAATTTCCAATTTTGTTTTGTATGTGGGCATTAGTAGCCCTGGCAGAATACTTCAGTTCTCTAAGAGAAGTCCATCTAGATTAGGATGGGGGTAAAATTCATCCTTTTTCTCAAAAGGATTGGGTAAAACTCTTTCCTCTGCAACAACTGTTATCTGAAGCCTGCCTCTCCCTTTTCCCATCCTCTAAATCAAATCAAATATTAATTGTGCCTTATTTCGCTTACATAGACTTGAATTGTTTTAAGGGACAGCCCCAAAATTGTGGTTTCGTAGTCACTACGAGCAGCATTGAGACTGAAGTTAGAATGTTTCGTTGACTGGAAAACCTTGATGTCATTCTGTGTATAGAATGTAAAAGAGGAATACTCAGTGTTACTGCCATATGTTGATACTACATATACTTCAGTTATCATTGTGATGGCCAAATGCATATTCCCGTGCTTCTTTTTAAGCAATTCCAAACACACACACACAAAAGTCACCCTTCCTCCTCTTCCAGAAGCTGCCGAACTTCTGGGAGCACAGCCTTCACACCCCCGTAGAGCGAAGGGGCCTGCGCGCGTGTGTATGTGTGCGTGTCTGTCTGAATGCAAGACTTGGGAGGGATTGTTTCTGCAGATACTGTAAAAACGAGTACCATTTTAATAAAGCATGTACAATACCAAATGTGCTGTCAGACTTTGTGTGGAAGCTGCTAAGCAGAGCTGGAATGGGATGGAATGCCAAGTCAAGGGAAGATGTCCCGGATATGAAGCATCCGCTGCCGACACTACTGTTCCTTGTCCTCAGGCTGTTTCTCCTTTCAACTTCCAGCTTTTGAAGCATCTTGAAGACTTAACTCGGGTAAGTGGTATTTAAGAAGATAAACCTATGTCTGCACATTCATGGTGGGGGAAAAAATAAGTACTGTAAACAGAGGAGAAGCATTTTAGGAAGTCATGTGGCACTAATGGGACAGGAAGGCTGGGGATCTGTGCATGGGTATCACTCAACACACTGTAGAGATTCCACCGTCTGTTCCACTACATTCGTGACGGTGACAGTACGAAGTGCACGACTTGCAGCTTTCTGGCTTACATCTGTACCTCTCTTTGCAGATTACACCTGCAGCAACAGCTTTGTGTATATACCTTCTGTTGAACCATCAACTGTGAAGTTCCAGGCACCGCTTCAGTTTTGTTACTGTTTGAAAGAGATTTCTACTGACCTGAATGAAGCAAATGAACAGAGATCTCTGCTGAATGATGCACAACTCAAGCGCCCTAGCAGGCAGGTGGAACTCTCCCTTGTGTATCCAGGCTTGGAACAGGATAGTTCTATCACACAGGTAACAGAGCTGGAGCCATCTCTCCATACAAGTGAGGTTACCCTCAGCAAGCCAGTTGGCTGTTGAGCTCCTGGCTGTGGTTCAGTGAAGCACTGGTGGTGTCTGCTCAGGTCGTGTCCTGAGCTGAGCATTGGCAGCAGTGTCCAGTCTGCTAGTCATTCCACACTGCTGGAATGCTGGGCCTGCTGGTCTTGTCACCACAGAAAGGAAGGGCTTTTAGATGCAACAGTGAGAGCTACCAGGGGACAAAGAAAGGCGTTCTTTATCTAGCTGCTTCACTAGGGATTTCGTCTTTCAACTGGACCTTGCTAGAAAAGGTTTTACGCCATGCTGCATTTACAGCATGTCTCTCATCCTCAGCTGCTGCACCAGTTACTGCACCTCACAGCAGCACCAGGTGTGTGCAGCTGTGGAGCAGAACAGGCTTCTCTCACTCGACTGGGCAGCCAGCTAAATTTCTTCCCAGACTTACACATAAAAATAGATGTACTGTGTTTTACAGCTTCTTCTGCACAGTGACGGCTGGAGGTCCTTAACCCTTGCCCTGCTCTTCACTCACTGCAGCTGTTCACACCGTGCCAGCTGTGTGTGCAGCGGTTTGTCATGGTTGGGTCTGGTTTATGGAGAAACCTCCTCCCAGGAAAGCAGGGCAGTTGGGCAGCTGCCATCACTTCCTAGCTCAAGCACAGCCTTTGCCTTTCCCTTGCTCTAAGAAATGCAGTGAAGCTTAATCTTAGTGGAGGTAAGTTTTGTTGGATGAGGTTGGTGATGGGGTTTGGTGGTTGGTTTGTTTTTTTAAACAATTGTTTTAAGAGTGCCCAAACTTTCACTTTAATGGTTTAGGATTGGTTGAAAAACAGAGTGACTGAACAGCAGAGTAAGGGACAACTTTTGCTTTGCAGCAACTTAAATGTAACTGAGTACAGCAAGGTTGTCACCCTGTGGCAGCAGCAAATTACATCGACTTGGGCCTGTGTGTAAATGTCTGGTGGAACTAAATCAGCCTCATTCATCCTGTGCGCAGTCACTAGTGATCAGAAGCTGACAGGGTGAAACAGAGCCCTTTGCTGCAGCATGCTTTAAAGGATAATTTAGAATAACAGCTCCATCAAAACTCGAGGACAATTAATACAACATTTTTATGGAGATGTTTGACCAAGTGATTGACGCAAATGTTACAGTGCACCATTAATTAAAATTACAGGCCTGTTGTTATTGACAGCATGTTACATTTTGTTTAAGCAATCTGAGAGACTTGAAGAGAGTCCTTATCATCTTGGGAAACAACACATTCCCAGCTTAATACAGTAGATTTGTTTTTGTAGGCTAGACTCAGCCTTAAATTAGCTTGAGTAGTCATTTGTTTTGACACTTCCACCTCATCTGCACACTGCTTCCCCCAGAAAGGCTTTATTATGGCAGGAAATCTACTTTCAAACCTTCTTGACTTAAAAAATAAACAACAACCCCCCCACCCACCCCCATACTTAGACCAAACATCTTGCATTCCCACCACAGGCTCATCCTTTCACGTACTTGTACCTGTTGGTAGGTTTTTTACTGAGCCAGATCTGCTGTTCCTTGCTAAGGGTTAAATTATCTATCCTTTAGCATCAGGCAGGGCATGGAAAAGCAGCCTGGCACTCTGCACCTGATCGTGCTTCACCTTAAGCATCTTACAGCTAAGCTATTTTCTAACTTTTTATTATTCCTGCAAGCTGGGTTTGACTTTACTGTCTTTACTGGGAAGGCCAAGGAGCAGTTAACCCTTACAGTGCTTTTTTTTAGACTCTGAGAGTTGTTTGTGGCATTGTCCTTCCTGGAGGAAAGCGATACCTGCAGTGTTGCACAGGATACTGCTGAGCCCTGGTGCTCTCCTGGGCTCTGCTCTGGGGTGGGGGTTTTCCTGAAGCCTAACTAATGCAGGAGCTCGGTGCTCCCGTTTCTTTGTGGCGCTCAGAGTGTGTGTGGTGACGTCCTGTGGCCTCGGAGGTTGTGGCTCTCTCCCTTGTGCAAGTTGCAGACTGGGAAAACTGGACCCTGGCTGCTGTGTGACGCCTCCTTCGGCCAAGGCAGGAGTGATGCAGTTGCAGCTGTGGATTTGGACAGTTAATCCTTTTCCTACTCAACACTAGTAACAATGGAACTCTGGCCTAGAAGGCCTATAAATAAATAATTATTAATATTAGCGACAATCCCTTCCCCGGGCTTCTAATTTATGGGTGGAGGTGACTACTCACGGGGCTTAAGCCTGGTTATGACAAAACCTGGGCCAAGGCTGGGGCAGACACAGGTGAAGCCTGAGCAAATGGAGTTGTCCCCATTCCAGTTACAAACTTTACACATGTGTACACAGTCATTTTTCACCATCCTGTCATGTTTTCCAGGTAACTGCAAAGCATCTAAAAAAAGAGCCTTTTGGAGGTGTGAGGTTCCAGCAGCAGGTCTGGATTTACAACCATTCAACTCCTGGTTGTATAAAAGCCTCCCTTGCTCGTGCCTGACACTGGCCTTTGAGTTCATGTATTTGAGAGCACAGTTTATTCTTTACACTAGATAGAAAAACCTCACTGTCCCTGAAGGCACTTACCAAGGCACCCCCTCAGAACTGGTAACAGACACGATGACATTTCTTCAGAATGGTTCCATGGTGGCAGTGAGGTTGGACACCACCACACAAAGTGGTGTCTGCTCAGTCTGAAGCTTTGCTGCTGCCCACAGAGCCCAAAGCCTTGTGTCAGGCTGCATCGCTCATGCAGACAGGCTGCTGCCGCTCACTAGGGGAAGGCATGACCTGGTCTTCATCAGGACCACAGCCACCTCGAGTCTTCCCTTGTAAGAGACCATCAGAATCCGGCTTTTGCACATAACAAGAAGTTTAGGTGGGGTAGCGTTTCAAAACTATCTGCACAGACATTTCTCTACATGTAATGTAGACAGAAGACATGTAGACATGTAATGTAAACAGAAGTCCTTAATAAACACCTGGGGGTATTTTTAGACAAGGAAAGGTGTAAGACTTGTTAAGTGCCAGTCAACACCGAGCCAAGGTTTGCTGAAACAGACCCAAAAGGCATCAGGAAGGAGGTTGGACACATAGGTGTGTTGGTGCAAGGAAAAGTTCATGGCTCTGCAACAGACACACCAGTTCCCAAAGAGCAACTAGCCACAGCCAAGCCTCTGGGCTTTGCTCTTAAAATGCACTGCTTTTGGCCTCAGAGCTCTCTACTAGGGGAGAGCAGGGACATTCAAGCCCCCAGGCAGTGAAAGGGGGCATTGCCTCAGAGTATGGACAGGCTTGGGTGGGGCCTTGTCCACCTAAGTAACGGGTGCTGCCTAAGCAACCGTGCTGTACAGGCTGACAGGAGAGACGACAGGTAAAGTATTCCCTCTTTGCTTTCAGCCATATTTATCATTCACCTGTCAGTGGTTTTGGACAAGTACCCAGTCTTAAGAAAAAAATAATCAAATATTGGACATGAAGGAAGCTGTCTCACATTCCAATAACCTCCTCAGCCTTTAATGGGGTGAGTGTCACCAACACTGGAGGCAACAGCAACTCACGCATCCATCTACAGCCTGATACTCTTTACAGTTGGTTTTCTTCACACTTTGGGGCGGAGGGGGGGAAGCTGATACACAACACGATGAAGGTTTGTTTGTTTTTATAAAATTTGTCAACAAAATTACACACACTAAAAGCTTAATCTGCACATTTTCCATTGAAAAAGTGAAAGGAAATATCTTAAATCCATTAATGGTATATACACTTTCAATCCAAATTTACATTTGCATCAAGGATAGCAAAAGGCATGGATCAAACACAGGACTGAGATGGGTCACTTCAGCAGAGTGATGATATTACTTAAAATACTGGTAGGGGTTCATTTCAATTCATTTACAACAGGCTGCTTCCCAAAGGCTCAATTCTGTATTGAAACTGTAGCAACTGTCAGCAGGCCACTGCTAACTCCTCTACAACACACACTGTCATTTGTCTTGATTAGATTCATTCCACAACAACTGCAAAAAATCAGTGGCCTTCCTACAACCTCTGAGATGTGAGACAGAGATTCCTGATTTCTGCCAGGTTTGCTGCTTAACAACCTGCACAGGCTGTAGCTGCTCTATGTTAAGACACTGAAATAATCAGACTCATTTTCCCATTGCTTTGGGGTTTTTTCCCCCTGTTGCTGGAATTAAGAACCAGTACTGAAGGAAATATCTGCAAAACAGGCTGCCCAGGGGGTTGTGGAGTCTCCTTCTCTGGAGATATTCAAGACCCATCTGGATGCCGACCTGTGCAACCTCCTCTAGGGAACCTGCTTTGGCAGGGGGGTTGAACTCAATGATCCCTGGACATCCCTTCCAACCCCTACAATTCTGTGATTCTGTGTAAACTATCCCAGTTACATCCACTGGGATGAACTCCAGAGTTCATAAAATACTAACTGTGGAGGCCCTGAAAAAAAAAAAAAAAACAAACAACCCAACCGGAAGCTATGCCTGAAACAGAATCAGGAAATTCAGTTTGGTATCAAGCTGCACGTCCTCAGGTGGACTTTTGCACAAAACCATAATTTTTAATAGTAAGACTGAAAAGTAAACCAATTGCATTGATCCTTCCTTTACACTTAAAGTTCTACACACAACATAATCTTTTTTGCTTTGGTAGAATACAAATAACTGGAAAGTCTGAGTAAAGAAAGCACAGTAAATAACATGGGCATATCATACCTTTAAGTAACACAAGCTGAAACATAAGGCATCCCCTAAAGTGTTTTCTTTTTTTGCATATGCAAGGAATACAGTTCTCTGTAAACAAAAGCTTGAGGAAAGCAACACTGAAGCCAAAGAGTCTTTCCCTAGGATACTTCCAGCAACCCCAAAATCAGCTCTCCTAGTGTGTTTTGGAATTAAACCCTATGAAAAAACACTCCAAACCTTTGTCTTCCCATACCTTTTTCATCTTCCCATCAGTTTTAATCATGCACTCAACTGGCTGACCCTGAAGATCTCCAAATTAAGGGTGACACAGAAGCTGATCCTCAAGGGCGCAGGCTCGTTTTATTTCTCCGGTCCATCCCCTTCTGTAGGTCTTGCAGCAGTGTTGTTACAGCCCTGCACAGCATTCCCGCTGGTAACCCCTCCCAGGGCCTGGGACGGACAGGCAGCAGCAGCAAGTGTTTTGGAAGAATTAAGCTGATGTCTGTGATGACCTGAATCCTCACCTTCTGCAGCAACCGGTCTCCCCCACGACTGTTCACTGAAAGGAGGCTGAAAGTGGACATTGGCGACCTGTTAGATGTGTACTTGCAGGATCAAAAGACAGGACTCCGTAACTAGGCCTCAGCTATTCCCAGCTCTAAAGCCTCCCTCACTGCTGGCCAGACAGGCAAGTGCACGGCTGTAAGGACTGGGAGCAGCTCCACAGCAGTATTTAATCGGCACGGAGTGTTTGCCATAAACCCTAGAAGCCAGAGGTTCATGGAGGTCGATGGGAGCACGGTGCATCGCAGCCATACGGAAGCACGGCTGTGAAAAGCACGGCAGCACCATGCGCTGGAACCACACGGTTTAAGGAATTCCACAGCATTCCACAGGAAAGATACACCGAATCTGGCATGCAATGACTCAGCGAGGACCACGCCTGTCCAGCGCCTTAACAAGTGACAGTTGGGCATTAATTCATTGGCCAAACTGTTAAGTGCCTCAGAAGTCGTCAGTCTCACCAGAAGACAGAGAAGCTATATTTTTGTGGCTATTTCATTACTGCACTATGAAAATGGATTGATGCTTTTTACATTTTTGCCACCCCACTCAGCACAGCACCTGGGTTAAGGAAAACAACGTCTAGAATGAAACTGTTTTTCACTAGAACTCGGTTTTTTGAATCCAGGATTTCTACAGCTGCCTTTCTGTGAAATGAAGGCCTGCTCTCCGTTTACCTTGCAGCAAATACATAATTAAAATAGGTATTGAAACTTACATCCACTCTGAAGTCCTCCAGTCTCTTAAATTTACTAAGGTATTCTTGCAGTTGGGGATCAACGGCTGGAGTCTTGTGCTGAGAGTATTTTAGGTAAGCCCAAAATTTTTCCAGTCCATACAGCTGACCTAACAACAGAAAATATTTTTTTTTATTCAAAATTCAATTAAAGGTCAAATTCAGTTAAAAACTTAATGATTTGCTGAGAACTGTTATGTTTAACAGAACTATAAGATAAAAGGAGCACAGACAAAAGCTGTTCTTGGATTCATTAGGACCATGCCAAGGAATGGGGATTCCCTCCCAGCTGAAGTTGCCCCAGTGTGAGCAGTGACTGGCCTATGATAGTTACCAGCTTCGTAGTCTCTCTTTGTTTCTTCTTGGAAATCCCTGAATATTTCTTGCCTGAATTTCTTTTCCAGGCCGTAGCTGTAAAACCTAAACAAGCATTCCAATCCATACCTGGAACAGAACAGAGGTGCAGAAGCCTTACACACACACTCCTCACTCCTCAGGTTGAGTCAAGTGTTCAGTCTCTCCTTGCATTTGAGTCAATAGCAGCATCTCCTTTTACCCTTACGGAAAACACGCCACCTTGTCACATCAATTCCTATCGACCTGTTGTTCTGAAACAGCCTCACAATAATCAACAGAACAAGATCCAGCTTGCCCCAGTTTCAACTTCAGAACTACAGACACTAT
Source organism: Heliornis fulica (assembly GCA_013399135.1). NCBI lineage: Eukaryota > Metazoa > Chordata > Aves > Gruiformes > Heliornithidae > Heliornis > Heliornis fulica. The sequence goes on from VXBZ01001454.1 coordinate 226,546, forward strand.
TCACACACAGAGACAAATGCTTTCAGGGTTTCCCTAAGTGTGTACACATCAACAGTTTGAACATGAACCCAAGCACAGTGGGTTGAGCCTAACCCACCAGCAGTGTGACACCCCCCCGTGTCAGGCAGGACTTGGTGTTCTTTTGGCTCCTGCATAGCCCAGCACCAGGGTTTCTGGCCCAGGGTTCAGTAACACCACGGCTTTGGCTGCCACGGTGTCACCAAAGCCACCTCTGGCCTCTGGGTAGCTGGGACCACCTCCTGTTTGCACTCAACTGCAGCTACCTTAGTGCCCTTAAGAGCCTTCTAAAGTTTCCCCTGGTAAACGAACCCTTGGACAATCACAGAGCATCACCAAAGGTCAGAGCAGAGACACCAGGTATCATTACAGCCACCTCTGCACCCCAGGCACAGTCTCAGACAACACAACCAAACTTCAGGATTTCCACAGCCAGGACTTCCTCCTTGGCATCCAAAGCCCAGAGCCACCTTGTCCCCTCGGGTTAGGGAAACAGAAGCAGTGGGAACTGGGTGAAAGGAAGGGAATCGGAGCACTAAAGGGACAGCGGTTACTTTCTTTGGGGTCATTTTGCTGGTGGTTTTGTGAGGCAAAGTCTGAACAAGCTGAATGAGGTTACAAATGTCTTCGCCTGCAGGAGCAACACACTTGTGAGCTGTGTGAACAGCTGACTTGTCACTGCCAGTGAGTGACAGGATTTTGTAGGATTCAGGACCAATTGCAAGTTGGGAAATGCTGCGTGTTGAGCTACGTATCTGCAAAGCATAAATACATATGGACTCCTGGTACTGAAATACCTGATCCAGACTGCTACTTAAAGAGTTACAACGAGTTGAGCCCAATGCTAAAAATGTTCCCTTCAGACAAACGTAAAGCTCACAGCCGTTAAAATGAAGGGCAAGACCTCAACATTTTCTGATTTCCAGGAAACGGTGAATACCTGTAGTGTTCTTTTGCATCATCTAGAGCAAGCTGTTTGAATTCTTCATACATCTTCTTGTTAAAGTGATCTCTCAGAAAAAAGGACCAGAAACGAAAAAGTGTGTTCATTTCTAGGGACTGGCCAATTCCCAACCATTTCCTCTCTACGANGCAAGTTTTTTGTCAGGGAACGTAAAGTTAAATGCAAAGCAGAGCTCATAAAATAGACACATCACAATTTGCTTAATTAAGGATGAAGAACCATGTGGAGAAAATGGTATCAGATGACACCTGCTAACTTCTCCCTAAAATCTGGGGAGGTGTGTTCATTTAGCAGCTTACCCGTTAGACACCTCTGACGGTATTTGGGGTACACCTGCTGAGTAAAGCCATTTTCCTTTAACAGTTCATGAGAAGGATGACAAAATTCGGGGAGAGAATTTGGAGTACACCCATACACTCCTGCTAGTGGAGCTCCTTCTGAAGACGAAGCGTTGGAACTGCTGAAGACAAAAAAACGGACATGACAAAAACCACTCAACAGATTTCTGTCCTGTGAACACTGCCTTTCCACAGAGCAGCTGTCAACCACTCTGAGCTACACGTGAGCAGCGCAGTCACCTGATGACCCAACACACCCCTGGTGTCCCAGTCACCTTTCTTCAGGTGCTCCTCAAGAAAATCCTTCTGTGCTACTATGTCAAGACCCAGATAGTTTTGGATGATGACGACTCAAAAATCAGGCATTGCAGTAATGTTTAAGGACCAATTAAAAGACAAAAATCACCGAGGTGACCATCAGTACTTCCAGTAATATCGATGGTACTACATCATGGATCAGCAAACAGCACTGTGAACACAGCCTGTAGCCAGCTTGTTTCCACATAGCCTTGTATTCTATGGTTTTGGTTTTTTCCTTGCTTCCACTATATTTATAAACTGTCTTTTATTGCAGCCTGCTTCTCCATGAGCTACAACAACTAATGACATTTAAAAATGTTTACCTCACAGAGGAAGTTCTTGACCTGTGGTCTCTGGAATCCATCACCCAACCGACGTGACATTCTAAGGGAGGATTTGTACTGTGCCGTGTTTTTCTCTTTCTTGGAGTCTAAGAAAGTAAATGAAGTATTTACTCCCCTAATTTGATGTCACCCATTCTCTCTCTTGAAACAAAATTCTAAAACTTTTTGTAGTCTCTCCTAATACATTATAATGTCACAATGTTACAGTTTCAAAACCTGAAATTTAGGTGTATGTAAATGTACAGTTCATCAGCAAGGATTTTTCAGAAATGTTAGAGAGCTCAAACAATTTTTTAGAATTAAAAAAGAATAAGCATAGTAAACATTTTGAAGATAAACAATAAAATAGTACAAGCATTTGATTTGTTGCATTTTCATTTCCTGTTAAATTGTATGCACAGACATTTCTGAATAAATGTTGCTTTTTCCCATTTACCTTTAGGTCAATGGATCGTGCTTCTTTCACAACAGGGTAGAACCTGGGGGTTTTCTGGGGCTCCTGCAGCTTCTGGGTGCGAGGTGTTTGTGGCATGAGGCCAGGGTGAGCACAGCGGGAATCTGGAACTGCTGTTGGCAGTAAGCACGTGACTGCAGCTCTTGAACATACTTCAATACTTGAGAAATCACAAGCCAGGTCCCCTACTGTACCTGTAGGCAGGAAAAAGAAAACTTCTGGTTTTCAAGAGTGATTTAGGATGTCAAAGCCAAAGGATTTCAAAGCTCCCTTCGTATCTTAAAGGCCCGTTTCATTCCTAGGGAAGTACATCATCCCCAAAAAATAATTAAATTAACAGAAGCACTTGGTGCAGAAGTAGCACAGGCTGCTCCAGAAACTGTTAAATAATGTTCCAAGCATGTTTTCACCAGAAAATTCATACTTCTTGCTTACCTGCTTGTTCCTAAGCATCTACACTAGCAAACTAATGGAAAATAACCACTGGTGAGATTGTAACCTTAATCTTGATTTTTGGTGGGGTGATGGGTTTAGTAAGATGCTTTTCTTCAACTACTTTAAAAATGCTATTGCATGGATCCTGCTAAGTGTTCATGGTACTACTCTATCAGAAGTACCTCAGAAGATATGGACATTGTGACTGCTCAGTAAGGCTTTGGTGCAAGTAGAAAATTCTTCTAACGCTACCTCACACTATTCCCGTTTGCCATAAAAACACCAGATTCCAAACAACGTTTCACAACCCCACTAGCTATTGCTTTGTGCACTGTAAGAGCCTAGATCCACAAAAAGAACCTAGTGTTGGTATGTGGTCATGACAAAACAGAGCACTGCCTTGTGATGCTCATATTCACCCTGAAAATATATAGTTATATAGAAAAATATATAGCTGATATATATACATATATACACACGTAGTATATAGCAGCTAGTACCAGCTTCTTCTGAGTCAGTGAAAACCATGCTACTCACACACAGTTAACAAAAAAAAAATAGCAAAGAAACAGCCCCTCAGACTGCTGGCTGAACCAGAACTACAATATTACACAGGCAGAAAGAGTTAGAACAGCTACAGAATGGCTCTTTATTACAGAGATCCTGAAGACAGACGTGTACTACTTACCTTCCCGTAACCCTGTGGGTCCTGACAGAACTTCTTGAGTTGGATCAGCAACTGGATCTGGTGCAAGACTATAAAATTCTTCCTTATGAATCTCTTGCTGAAACACATAAAGAAAATTGTAAATGCAAGCCATGATAACAGGTAATAAACATTGTAATAAACAGGTGAATTCCATAAAAGAGAAATAAAGAAGCCAGAATTGACACACAAGTACCCGTACACAGCCAGTATGGATTTAGTTTAAGCTGTGCTAGCTGAAAGTAAAAGGAACACCAGTGAGGTAGGCAGGCAAGACCATCTACACGAGTGTTTACAGGCAGGCAAGAAACATAACAGAGATTTAGAGATCCTGCCCCTTTCCAAGCCCCAAACCACCCTCCTTCCGCAGTAAGAATGCCAAGGGAGGTCCTAGGAATTCAGGGGAGGCAGAAAAGGCCTTGCTCCCCACCTCAGCCAGTATCTGTAAATAAACTGCCCCCATTTGCCCTTTAAGCTACCTCCTGCCCACCTCCCCAACCCACCTTTGCTCTTAGGATCAGATAAAGCTCCTCCCCCTCAACACCTTGTTTTTAGGTAAGTGTATTTCCACTGTCTGCTAGTGATAAAGCAGGACTGCCTACAAACACACCACTCACCAGCTTCCTAATTAACCAAGGGCAGTGACTGGACTGCAGCATGCCGTGCTGACCTCAGCCTATGCAGTACTCAGCTGTAATTTTACACCTTAGCATATTTTAAAACTAATTTTAAAAAAAATTAAAATCACCAAGCCAGCAATGTCTTTACAAAATTTTAAAAGCCTCAAAGACAGAGGTCCATATACAGGCTGGGAAATAAGAAGGTTTCTATCATAAGATATAAGCTGTGCATTCCAGTATTTCATTTGCTCACAGCACTATTTTTCTGACAAGCTACAAGGCAACCAGAGCAGAGAACTACTTTAAAATGACTGTACTACCTTCCCCTCTTCTTATCACAGCAATGTGCCCCCTTCCCTTCTGGCAGGGATTTGTAAGTGTTGGGAAACAAGCCCTTCACAGAACATGAAAACACTGGAAAAGTTGAACCACCTCTATAATATCAACAACAGTTCTAAAAAAAAAAAAAAACCTATTCAATGGTTTTGGTCAAGTCTGAGCTGAGGAAAAACCTCAAACTTGCAGGTTTTGCTTTCAGCTATTTACAATATTATCAAAATGAAGATACTTGAACAGACCTGCAAGTTGTACTGCTGTTGCTCCTCTTTCTAAAAAAGCATAGCACTTCAGGACAACACAGCAGGCAGCTGAAAAGAACCTGGAGACTGTTTGGAAATGCATAGTTTTCAGGTAAAAACTTCAGAGTTACCTTCACCACAGTGTCATTTTGACTCTGCTCCATCCATAAGTCCCGCTCGTAGTAGTACAAGCCATCATTAATAACTTTGGCAAGGTGTGCTGTCATTTTTGCATGGCATACATGGCTGCTGGTACCATCTCCATCAAGGTGTTTTCTCAGGTATGGGGGTGTTTGTGTTACAATCAAAATCTTGTTTACGTCCTGATCGTCGATTTCATAATTGGAATTGCCGTCTAACCAAGCTGAAAATTTATTCTTCCAACCTGGAATTTGCTCCATCTCTTCATCAAACAAAAAATCAAGTTTTTCTTCTTCTTGATCCTTTGGAGGTAGGGGTGGCTGGCACTGATCTGGTGCTTGATCAGGTACAGGAGTGTTTTCCTGGGTTGGGAGAGGGTACACAGTTTGCATTTCCATTGGATAGGAATTACCCAAATGGGAGACAAACAGAACAAGATAGAAAATTTTCTAACACACAAATGTTTGGGTATTAGAAACAATATGACCCCATGATTATTAAGGAAATTCCTGATCTAAAGAATTCTGTCATAACCTTTCAGAATGATTCTCTGCAAATTATAATATATTTTTCAATAATGAACAACTGTCCCCCAGCAGAGAAGAAAACCAAACCATCTTTACTTTTAATTTTAATGAGCTTTGGGTCAGAATTTTAAACGCACTTAAGTTATTCTAGGCCTGGTAGAGTGTATGCACACTGATAATGTTACTGTATCAAGCACTGCTACAGTAAGACATGAAAAAAAATCTGGGTTTACAGTATAACCTCAAAGTTGTCAGGTTTCACATTTATTTACACAAAGATTTTTTATTTTACCTTTACTTTGACCGTGGATGGACAACACCTCTTCTTCACTTCTATCCACGGCTCAGAGTCCAAATCTGGCAAACTTGTAGACAATCCTTTAGCCATTGTTTGAAAATTCCTTGGTTCAGCGTTTTCCTCCTGACTCAGTGGGCTTGTCACTCTTGGAGAACTTGGGGCAGACTCTAGCATTGGAAAACAGTAGTTCAGCTCCTGGTGGGGACTGGTTTGGTCATCTGAATTGGGTTTGTTTGTATGGGGGGAAGGTGGGAGGGAAGGGGTTACAGGTTGGTTTTACTGTGGGGTTTTTTGTTGTTGTTTCTCTAGTTTTGTAAGCACATCTACCATTTTTCTATCTATATGGTTAAATATAACACTGATCAGAGGGATTTCTTTCCGCTTTTAGGAGATCACTTCTCATAGTTTGCTCAACATTTGATTCATTTGAGCAACTTATTTACATGGAAAGTGTCTAACAGCCTGAGAGAAATGACATGTCATTCAGAAAACAAAAGCAGCATCATTAGGGATGTTTTTTCTCCACACCACCCTCTAGCTCCATGGATGGGTGCCTAACTCAGTCTTCATTCTTCCCATTTACTTCCAGCCAACATTTTAGCAAAAGATTTTCTTGCCAAAGGTTGTCAGCAAACAAAGCCATTTCCCTATTAATAACAGGAATGAGGTCCCCATCCAAAACCAGGATGCACCAAGTACAGAGTTGTTTTCAGCTACCACCAAAACAAAGCCAATTTTATGACTGACTGAAGACTACTGGTGTTAGTACTACAGGGCTGTAGTCCATCCTGTTCTGGAGGATGGTCAGAGTCTTGACACACAGAGATTTTTACCTACTGTTGTGGTTTTACGGGGCAAGGCTCTGGTGGAGAAGAGGGGGCCTTCAGGGACAGCTTCTGCAAGAAGCAGCCAGCAGCTTCATAGGCCCAAGAGAGTAAATACAAGCTGGGCTCAAGGCCAGACTACTGCTGTCAAGGCCGAGTCAATCAGCGCCAGTCACAGGCCTCTGGGAATCACATTTGAGAGGAAAACCCAAACAGATGCATTTTGCCACCAGAGAAGGGAGTGAGAAGAGGTAAGAAACTCTGCAGACACCAAGGTCAGTGAAGAAGAGGGAGAGGAGGAGGTGCTGAGAGAAGATTCCCTGCAGCCTGTGGAGAATACTGTGGTGAAGCAGGCTCTCTCCCTCCAGCCCACGGATGATGATCACGAGCAGAGACTCCCATCCACAGCCCATGGGGTACCCTACACTGGAGTGGGTGGAGACACCTGAAGGACACTGTGACTCCATGGGAAGCCCACACTAGAGCAAGATCCTGGCAAGACCTGCAGCCTATGGAGAGACCAACGCACGCCAAGGCAGGTTTGCTGGGGGAACTTGCAACTCAATGGGGGACCAGGCTGGAGCAGCCTGGGCCTGAGAGTCTGCACCCCATGGAAGGGATCCACACTGGGGCATGGTGAAGAGCTGAAGCCTTGTGGGAAAGGAACTCACACTGGAAAACTTTGTGAAGGGCTGTCTCCCGTAGGTGGGGCTCTACACTGGAACAGTGGAAGAGTGTGAGGATTGTTCTCTCCCTTGTTAAGAGAGAAAACAACTGGTGAGGAAGTAACTGAAACCACCATTCCCCTCCCCACCTCCCCATGCCACCCGTGGGGGTAAGAAGGGAGAGAATTCATTAATAAAGTCAAGTCTGCAGAGAAGGGAGGGGTGAGGGGAGGTGTTTTAAGAGCTGTTTGTACTTCTCATTATCTAACTCTGGTTTCTGTGTGTTTCTGTAGTGCAGTGTAATAAATTAGGGAGTTCTCTTGCCTCTCTTCTGTGTTGAGTCTGTTTTGCCCATTGCAAATTGCAGAGTGGTCTCTCCCTGTCCTTATCTCGACTCCAAAGCCTAGCAACATGTATTTTATCCCCTGTCCAGCTAAGAGGGGAGTGAAAGAGCAGCTTTGGTGGGAGTCTGGCCTCCAGCCAGGGTCAAACCACCACACTTACTTCACAGCAGCCACTCAACCTGGCAACTCCCAGGCTGACAGATTTATCAGCTCAATGAACTGTTATGCCAAACGTACAACTTCTGCTGTGAAATCAGTGTTGTGCAGCAAACTTCCTAAGCCAGACAGACAGTCTTAAACCTGTGTTTCAATTAAAAACAAAAAACAAAACAGAACTGTTACCAGTATGCGAGTGAAAAATTTGGCCCGGTATGAATTCTGGACAGTTGATGAGCTTAGAAAAGTCAGTTGGTGGCAGGCTGCAGGGAGGAGGTCCTGGAATTGGCCACTTTTCTGGATCAACCCTTCTTCTTATCCTCTGATCCACAGTTTCAACTTCTGTACTGTCCTTTAGGGCCTACATGAGAAGCATATTGTCACTGTAAGAACTTGACATACCCAGCACCCAAAAGAAGAAAAAAAGAAAACCACCACCAACCAACCAAAAATAAAAAAAAACTCACAAGCAGGCAAACCTTGCCATGTATAGCTCCTGTATAAAACCCTTGTCACCACACACAGAAACTCTGAACTTCACTGCACTGACCAAGCAACTCGCTACAAACGTGCTCCTGATATATTTTACCTCCAAAATGAGTGCAGTGTTGGTAGTCAGAGCTTGCACTCGACGGAAGCTAGCAATCAAGGAAACAGGCAGAAATCCTTGTTGGTCCATCTTTCTCCTCAGAAAGAAGTCTCTCTCCAGATTTTCTGTGCTGAAATAATACTCACTGCAGAAAGCAAAATACAAACATAAGCCTATTATAGGTTAAAGAAAGTCCTCAAATAGCAACTTAAGAGATTCCTTGTTCAAGCATTCCATTAAAACCAGCATACTTTGTCATCCACAAAACTGTTCTTACAACAGGTGTATCATTCTACACACGTTAAGACTTATGATCCAGTACAATACACATGAGTACAAATCAAAGCCTTGTTACATATGTGAGCTGCATGAGGAAAAACTATGGTTATCATTTTTGTTTCACCCATCCCCTCACTACTTACATGACCTGAGGGAAACAACATTCTCTTAGCCTCCATATAAATGGACGACAACTACTGCTTACAGTCAGTACCAGAGCACCTTCCCCCTGAGCTGCAGCTTTTCCCAGTTTCCAGTACATCAGAGGTTTAAGTATCCTATCTGAGTGTTGAGGCACATACATACAGGCTGAATCATTACTTCAAGCATGCATGTGGGAAGATGAGAAAACATAAAAAATGTTGTATTTGTCATGAAACTGTACCAAAAGACATAACAGTTCATGGAGAAAGGTTAAGTCTGGAAGAAGCAATGGTGTTTAGTGGATCAAGAGGGACAAGGACTATTTCAGGAATCTGACAATACCACAGAACAAGAGAGACAAGAGAGAAAGAAACAGCAGAAAGATAAATCTTAAACAGTGACATTGGCTCTATGAACTGATCATGGTGTCAAGCTGTTTTATACTAAGTGAAGAGGAAATGTAAGAATTCAAATCAAGGTCTGTCATAAAGCATGGGAACAAGAAAGCATCATTGAAAAAGAATGGGAAAAAACCCCAATTTATTTATGGTGACTAAAATCTAGGCTTTTCACACATTTTACACATCATACCATGGTTTTGCACATCACATTCAAGGAATACTACTTCTCATAAGGTTCAGGAAAACGTAGGTAGTGAAATATTTAATGGCAGTGCAAAAATAAAAGAAGAAAATATTAAAATGCTGAGGAAAAAAGCCCAACACATACAAATGTAAATAAAGTTGTTTCTGATTTCAGCAAGTGCAAAATGCTAAATGTCTCCACTGAAGTTGGGATCAAGGCCAGAGTTCCCAAGAGGAGTGATGCCACTGTTGACCCTAGGAGAAGCTTGATACCATTTCTTTCTCAGGTTTTTGTAGCCAAAGAAATTAGAAGCCAAAGCTGTCTACATGAAACACTCAGCTCCAAGACAGAATGAGTATAAAGCCTCAAAGTTAGACAATAAGACATATGACAAATGAAAACATTGGCATTAAATCACAGCAAACAGAGAAGAGAATAAGGCTTTTGGAAAACTAAGCTCTTACTCGGAGCTAAGTAAACTGATCAGTGAAGCAACTATGCACCAAGATAAGGTTCCTTTCAAGAATAGTCTGTGTATTGTTCTGAACTGCTACATTTCTTTTCCCCTCCCAATCTAGAAGATAAGCAAGCACATAAGCCATATATTGACATTTTACTAATGTTACCTTTACAGTCACACAGTAAAGGTTAAATCTTGTAACAATTCACCTAGTTAAAAATTCCACAAGCAGAAATGGACAATGACTGAACTTCACTCAAACTGCCTCACTTGATGTCCACCACTCTAGGAAAAGGAACGTGAAAGACCATTAATGATAAATGAAGACAACACACAAGTTTGCTCCAAGTAGAGGGACAAACCTGAACACACACACACCCCTTTCCATCTTTTCTTTTGGATGCATGCCTGAACTTTTTATTTCTTTGGTTTGTTTTTTTTCAAAGAAAGAGGACTTTTATCTATAATTAGAGTTCTACTGCATGTTGCTGACTAAGGAGTTGCTAGTCACTGAAACTTTTCAGGCTGACAGCTTCAGCCTGTAATTAGAAGTGTTACATGTGTATGTAATACATCAAGCTGGCTCTCAGGACAGGCATAAACTGCTGACAGCAGTGTGTATCTTACTGGAATTCACATCAATGAAGCTGGACACAGTCTCCAAAGTTTTTCCCTATTAAGCAGGTAAAGTGTTTTGAAATTCATTGATTCACTAGGTTTCAAACATCACTTCTCAGCTATATCCAGATTTATCTTGAATTCCACAAGGAACTCAGGCCTAACAGTTCTGTGCAGCTTTATTCTGTATATACTTTGTTCTTTGGCATAGTCCCTTCAGTATTGTAGAACTACATTATGAAGGACAAACAAAACCATCCCAATTTAGAAGCTAATAACATCTAACTGATGAATAAAGTCTATTTCCCATAATTTTTATCGTGATGAAAGAAGTGAATAGATTAAAAATACTTCTAAGGAACATAAAAATCCCCAAGTTATTTTTCTAAACCTGCTCAACAATCTCTCTTCTCTCTCTTATGGAAAGCAAACTCCATAATCAAACTTCCTTAAGAGTTCACATCAGACAAGCAACCAATGGCTCGGGTCAGCCAGCCTTGCCAAGTCTTCCACTGACACCTGCCTAACCTCTTGTTGCTAAAATAAAATACAAATAAAACCGGAACTCAGATGTGACCAATGCTGTAACTGACATTTTTCTCAGCAGAGGGGGACATCACCATGTCCTACCTTAGAAGTTTTGGATTCTACACTGCATGCCCAGAAATCTGGCCAACAGTGGAGTGTCTGTGCTCCTCCCTCACTTGTCTGAGGACAGTGCAGGCCGATTATCCTGACATGGGGGTACGTGTCCACTGTCAGGTCTCAAAGGGGCCTGGCAGCAAGAGTAACAAAAAAGACTGCAATAGAGGTTTTGAAGTTGATAGCCACATGTCAAGTACTTTCTGCCCTTAAAGAGGCTTTTTTCTTCCTTTTTGCGTCAACTGTAACAAAAGAAGCAAGAATAAAATAAGCAAGTTGCTGTATGGAACACAAGGGCAATCAAAAACCACCACAAAGGCATCGCAGAGAAATGCCATTTCAAGTACAGAAGGTGAAATATCTGCCAGTGGTGGAAACTGTCTCTTTAAAATGAAATAGTGGTTTCCAGGCCCTTTTTGACTTTTCTCCTGGTGATAATCAGTCTTCCAGATGGTTTCTCATTGCCTAATGGTGCACACGAGAAAGTAAACATTTCAGGTTATTGAAAAATCAAGTCTTGTTGCAAAGCTACTCTCTTTCAGTTAAATGTTTCAGGTGAAACACTCCAAAACCATGGAAATAGTAAGACTTCTCAAAGCAAGAGCAAGCAAGGGAAACATCTAGCTACATCACCCAAGAAGACCTTTATAGGCAAACAGACCAACAGTACTCAAAAGCACAAGCTCAGAGACATCCATATCTCGATTACATGACAACATAAAGAAGGCTATGTGCCATAAATAAAGCAGGTATACGAGTTAGAGCCAGACTACAGCACAAGATGCAGAACAGCTTCTGTAGAATTGCTTCCCATCACTCCAGGTTTTCCTCTCCTCTAGCAAACAGACTCAAACTGACATTGGTAACAGCTAAATCGAAAAGTTACACTGAAATGCCTTAATCACCATCTTTACACTGATACTGAGGATTAAACATTATTTAAAACTGAAATTAGCTATTTTATCCTAACTACATCTCTAAATATATCGGTACATTAAACAATGTACTTACATTTGATGTTTTATGTATTTTTTGAGAAGTGTTTCATCCACAGAATACGTCTGTGCTCCTGCTCCATCACTATAGTAATATATCGCACTGGCATTAAGCTCAGGTTGAAATACTTGGTCAGCTCTTACACCATACAGATCTTGATAACCAAATAAATATACAAAGTTCACTTCAAAATAAAGGAGAACATAAAAGAAAGGTGATGAAAAATATTAAGTCCAACACAGAAATATTTTAAGACATGACAACATGACACACTGTAGAATAACTGCTAGAGATGACTTGGCAATTAGACTTAAAGTCTCTCTTTAAGAAGAGGTACAGCACCGAAGAAACTTCCTGGGGGAGTGCACCTGATATGCCCAGAATCCAGTCCCCAGAAATTCCCTAGGCAACCTTAGAGGTTTGGCTACACCAGGGAAGCTTGATATACTGACCCTGAAAGAAATCATGCAGAGGATGGAGGAGAGTGGAGATACCGCAGCCAGACCCTGTGATATATGAGAACCAGGCGGTATTATGGTACTGATAAGCTGCGAACTGCAACCCTGAGCTGGGACTTTTTCATTTTCTGTTGAAGTTGTGTCCTTTGGGTGAACTTTGTTTAATATAATCTCACTATAATACCAAAACACACCTCCATACCAAAAACTACCTGCCTCCAAGGCGCTACCGCCCCTCACTGAGCCTGCACTCTGAATTTCAGATAGTCTATAACTTTAAATGCAAAGTGAGAAAATTTTATACCAATCATAATAAAGGCATGCATGTCACTCAAGCTCCACCTGATAGGGAAAATAGTGTAAGAATAGCCTGAGAATGGAGGGATGTTAGGGAAGAAACCACTGCTGACTTCTGGGTCCAGTCAAGGGGCTGATTCCCATTTCCCCTCTGCCTCATAGGGATGCCTTGGGTGAGATTTGAACACTTGGTTGTAACAAATGCTTTCTCAGGAATCTCTAGAGTTAGTTATGTCACTACATTGCTTGAGTAATGTTATGTTATCTTATGTGAAGTCTTATGTTGCTATCCTTTCAGCACCTGGTTTTGTAGACAGTGTATCATCACTGGCAATCCAAAAGAACCTGCACTCTGTTGCCTCAATGAGCTGCACCATTCATTAATCCAGCCATTGGAGCTCCCGCTGAACGTGACCAAACCCCTTCAGCCTGGCCATACTCGTTCACTGGCCGCAAGGAGACTGCAGGTGCCTCGCACTACCGGTGTGTCTGCCATCATGGCTGTTCAGTGTACTGAACACGACCAGACTCACAGTGCTGAACTGGGAACCGCTAAGTCCAGTCACCCCCAGCCCCTCTGGTATCTGAGGACAAGCTACAACAAAGGGATTTATTTTCTGCCAGATTCCTTTACCCATTTAATATGACATACAAACTGCTATTTTACTCTTGATTTTCATCATCTGATTTTAAAAAGACTCAAGTTACTTAATTACATTAAGTATACTCTCACTTCATGTGCAAACAATAACACTATAAACAGTTTTTGTTTGCTAAGCATCTACTTCTTTGCATACATGTAGGGTATTCTCTGTCTCGTCCTCTTCCTCTACCTCTTCCTTTGCCTCCGGAGACTCCTTGAACACTGCCACCCTCACTTCTCAGGCTGCACACTTCATCATGGTCATCCCTCTTCTCTCTATCACGATGCCAGTCTTTAAAGAGAAAACAAAATGTCTGCAATTATAATTAAATATCCCAATGCCAAAAAGCCCCTTATAACATACAAGTTCTCAGCTTGCACCCAGGCAATCCACTTACTCAGTCATGCTGGCTGAAGCAGGTCAGATGTGAAGCTGCAAGGGTGAGACAGTAAGGTTTGCCTAGCCATGCCTGAGGGTGAGTTGGGCAGAAGCTATTAGCAATGAAGAAGAGTAAATGGGCTTGACTAGCAGTCAGTCTTAAACACTTCTGGAGCAACTAGGTGCTCTGGTGCCAACTCAGGGATCACAAAGCCTATGATCGGCTTGGCAGAGAAAGGAATGATCATGCAATTGTCCATCCAGGCACAGTAATAGTCTCCTTCCCAGTCCCTCAAGAAAGCTAGGAAGAGCTGTTAGCTCTTGATGATCCTGCTCCAGTGGGATTTCCACAGCAATGGAGCCTCCCTTTTGTTCCCAGAACCAGCTGCCTGCTGCTCCCCTGACTCTGCACAGTGAACAGCAATCATTCATTCACTGCTGTTGTGACCCAAACTGAGCTTTGAAAGACACTGTTTTGATAACATTCACAAATCTAAGATGACTCTGGAAGAATCTATGTAAGGTTTCCATAAAGCAGCAGCAGAAAGGAAATGAAGCAGGTGCAAGCCTGGCCCAGGGACCTTGGCTCCACTCACCACAGAACTTTAAGGACAGGTGTAATTCTCACTTTACTCATGAGAGGAAAAGGAAGCCCTCTCTCACACCATTTATTTCTCTTTTCCTAACATTCTCAGAGACTTCCATTTTCAGCCACTACCCTTGCTGAAAGTTTTTTTAGGTTGGAAATGGATAGTCTTCCAGATGCTGGAGATGTCTTTTTCAGAGTGTTGCCTGGGGATACAGCCCTTACTTGATCAAATTGAGAGTTTCTAAATTTAACAAGAGAATGACTACAGGTATGATTCTTCATTTATATTAGAAATCTTGGTTTATTAGCAACTCTTTTTCATGAGCCCTACAACAAAATATGTAGAATACAGAACTTAAATGTATATCTCCTGTCAAACAATACTCTCAAATTACGATTAACATAGTCTGCACATGTGTGTCCCTCTGGGAATCTGGTTCTTAGCGTTTGCACTCGCTACCCTCAAACCTTAGAGGTCCCAAATGTGTAGGCATCACTTTAACTTTTTCCCCAAATCAGTTTCAATTTTGCACTCGAGAGTTCCTGTACCTCAAACACACGCTAAAGTCCTACATATAACACTGTCATGAGCTAGTGTTGTAAATAAGCCCAAAACAGGTTTTTAATTCAAACAATGTTCTTGAAAAGCAAGAAGTGTTTCTGTTCTCTCACACTGAAAATGGTCTTGAATCACTAAAGCCTCAAAGTACAGTTCATGCTACAAGTTTCTGGTCATTTGACCATTGGGTTCCTTAGGAATAATTGCTGAAGAAAGCAATACGAGTAAAAACCTTCCTCCTGCTCCTACCTGTCCCTCAGACACCCAGATTAAACCCTTACCACCTATATTCCTAAAATGACTTTATAAACAAGTCCCATCTCAGTATCATCTAGTACTTGTCAAAGTGCTAAAATTTAAATTGTTTTAAATGATATTTTAATGTGATTTTAAACAAACACAAATACATAAACTGAAGAGTTACACACAGCCCAAGATTTCTGCCATCCGACAAGCTGCATTCAGAACACCAGAGGACCAGAAGTTGTACCAGTTGTGCTGCATTTCTCTCTCTGTTGTTCTAGTACAACCTTTTGCATGGCCGTATAGTGAGAAATAGGTCAGGGACCTGAGGGAATTGATTCAACTTAGAGGAAAAACCAACAGCAGTGAAATTGCCAAAGCAGAGTTCAAAGTGTAGGTCTGCAAGCAATTGCTCTGGTAACTAGCAGCTGTGGAAATAGCAGTAGAGCAGGACAGAGCAGATGCCTTACAAGATTATTTCCAAACTTTCTACATGGTAAAACTGTGGCCCAAGACTCTGTAGGTAGCCCTGAAGAGAAAAATATATGCTGCTATGATTCAGAGCACCGACACGCTCTGTAAAGATAGACTGTTTCCAAACTCAGTTACTCAACAGAGTCACTAAAGCTCTGATCAATTTGTGAAGAGGTTAAAAAAAAATAAACTGACATTAGGCTTTTTTAAAACTTTCCAATTCAAAATCTGTTAAACCTCAGTACAATTTAATCTTTTCTATTGATAAATATTAACAGTAGGTTTTACCTAGTATAGGTGAAAGTCAAGTTGCAACACAAACTGTCAATCTAACACCTACTCACATGATATTGTACTTTATTTGCCACAAATGTAAGGACCCAGAGATCTACTTACTTCTTGTGTCATTCTGTCTGTTGTTATGAGGTATTAACTTGTTTTTTTCCAGCAGAAACCTTGAGCCAGCTCGAGAGCCTGGTCTTTCTTGACTGTCTGATCTTACATCATCCAGGTAAAGTGGCACCCATTTCTGCTTGCCATCTTGAAAAATTAACATGTTACTCTTAATTATGGTACTACTTGAGGTTTCAGCTCCTCAAAAAATTCTAGAGAATTCTTCTTGTAGGAATACCAACAGTTAAACTCAAAGTTTAAAACCTGGGAGAAGCATAACACTTAAATTTTAAGTTACGATGATCAATTAAACAATAAAAAATTCATTAATCAGGAACGTCTCAAACTGAAAGGCAACTTTACCTGTTTCAAATTTATGAAATGAAGGCAAACTTTTTTTATTTAATGAACATTTAGATGTAAGCTCCATTACCAAGAATTTATAGCTACATGTTATATAGCAATTAATTTACCATATATATTTAATTTCACAACTTTCATATGAAACTTAAAGACCACATCAAATTAACCAATAGACTTCAATCGGAAACCATAAAAATTCTCCTGAGAAGACTGAGTCCGTTCATGTGCACAAAAAACTATTAACAAGGCTGTATTTTATTGTAGGCTGGCCTAAAATAGCCACTAGCCATTTATTTAATAATAATATTTGCTGTTCTGTACTTGATTGCTATTGTGGTCTTTGTACCTTGTAGCCAAGAAATATCAGCAAATACAATAAATGTGTTATCCATATTGCAGTGGAGAAAGGTTGTACCTGTGGAATGATTTGCTTTACATTGCCATTTAGACTGAAAACATTAAAAGCAATAAAGAGTTTGGTTTGAAATATATATGCAGAATGTTAATAAATCTAAACAACAAAGGTTTTAGGATCTGAAAATATACCAGTAGAGCAGCAAGAATAAAAAGCAGCTGATGGCTGCGATATCTTGAAACTCTCAGCTGTTTCTGCAGCCCACTCCAGCCTGCTGACCATATGAGATATAGGTTTGTGTCCTATTTTTAATGTAACGGATTGGATCCAAGGAAACAAATAACCTACTTCAGCTTTCAAGTGATCACAGTGTAAGCTTATAGTAAAACGTGAAAATTAAAGTGTTTATCTCCTAGAAAATGCAAAGCAAAGTTCTACCAAGTCATTCAACTGGAATTAATGTAACTATCAACAGTGACTTCCTGCATTACACAAAGCGCCCACACTGACCTTTTTTCCTTTGGTTATTGGATTGAGCTTGATCTTCACTGATATTATCTCCTGGACCATCTGTCTTTGCCTTGGGGTTCTCCTTGATTCCATTATTGCTTTTTTGATCAGATTTCTTCTCCTTTTCTCTTTTATTTTTTGGCTTCTTACTGTGAATTACAGTCTTACACTGCAAGAGATACTGGTAATTATTTCTGACAGTACAGCTGCTGATAGCCAAAAATATAAATTTCCTGTACCTATTAGAATTCCTTTATTATTACCTACTGTTGGCTTCCTCAGTAGGGTGAGTTTCAGAAACTGTATTCTGTAAAACCTCTTTTTAAATACTTCTATTTTCTGCTAACTTGGCAAGACTATGTAAAGAATTTTTAGGCAAAGAAAGTTTTTTGTTTTTAACAGAGGATGTAGAATTGTAGAGCAATCAGCACCTCGGAACTGGAATTTACTTCCTAGGAAAGAAAGAAACATTACTTACCGGTACCTACTCTTCAGACTGATTATCTTTAAAAAGCTATTCTTACAGAATATTGAAGAATAAATTGGAAACTTTTCACAATACTCTACAATCTCAGCAGCATGCCAAATGTTCATGTAAACTGTAAGGAGCCACAGGTCTCAGCTCTGACTTCCTTCAAATCAGAACAGGAGCCAAAGATAAGAGGATGTGGAGGTGTGTAATTACAGATCTATTTTTCCCCACATTAGAATATGGCATTTACTGAGGACTGTGCACCAATGAGTAGTGCTAGCATCCTGCAGATCATCATTTCTTGGATATTCCACAGAGTAACAGGGGTTTTTATTAAAAAAAAAAAAGGCAAAATGAACATCACTTTAGCAGAAAGTGGAAAGCTGCATTTTTCCCTCCTATCAATACAGGCTGAGGAAAGAATAGATTGAGACCAGCTCTGAGGAGAAGGACTCAGGGGTGCTGGTGAACAAGATGCTCACCATGACCAGACAATGTATGCTTGAAGCCCAGAAAAATC
Organism: Heliornis fulica; assembly: GCA_013399135.1. Lineage (NCBI taxonomy): Eukaryota > Metazoa > Chordata > Aves > Gruiformes > Heliornithidae > Heliornis > Heliornis fulica. The sequence continues at coordinate 244,826 of VXBZ01001454.1, forward strand.
AACTGTGTCCTGAACCACACCAAAAGAAGCGTGACCAGCAAGTCGAAGGAGTGATTCTCCCCCTCTACTCCACTCTGGTGAGACCCTCCTTGCAGCTCTGTGTCCAGCTCTGGGGTCCCCACTACAGGAAAGACATAGACCTGTTTGAGGATGTCTAGAGGAGGTCACAAAAATGGTAAGGTGACTGAAACACCCCTGCTGTAAGGAAAAGCTGAGAGTTGGGCTTGTTCATCCTGGAAAATACCTTGGGGGAACCTTGCTGCAGTCTTTCAAGAACACTTGGAAGATGGGGACAGACTTTTTAGCAGGGCCTGTAGCAAGAGGACAAGGGGCAATGGTTTTAAACTACAGGAGGGTAGATTCAGTGGAACTGATCCCATAATCATCAAGAATAACATTTTTGAGTTACTGGACTGTAGCAAACAAAAAGGCTGTACATCTGCACAGCACGTTTTTACCTGCAAAAAGCACAGGTAAAAATATTTCTAATGTTACGAATAAGTAAGGAGGGAGTTTGATGCAAGCTGAGAGTTATACACCTCTAATGACACTAAAGAAACTAGCAGCTTTTGGATGTAAATTATGCATCCTTCATGGCACTGTTAAACACACAGCCACTGTCTCCTGCTGAAGCTGCAATCTCTCCTGTTCGAAACATTTCAGTAGCTGACAGGAATGCTAATGATGGTGAAACTTATAATTAATTCAAAAGTAAAAAATCTTGTATAAATCCTAAAAGGATGCATTACTTTGTTGGCATATATTAAGATTTTAAAGATTCTTCTAGCAATCTTAAAGATTTTATTTGAAATCCTGTAAAACAAGCTTCTAGAAGAAGCAAATTCTTCCAAGTAGTAAACACGATTTTGTGTCACATCTCAGACATGTATATCTTTGACCTGCAACTCTAAAAGCCTAGTGAGATGCCTGAAAGTGCTGTTTGTCAGCAACAAAACAAAGTTATAACAATCAATTAGGGGAGAAGGGAGGGTGCTAGAAAGGTGCAGGGCAAACAATTCGTGCCAAACTACCTTAATGAGCTTTTTCAAATTTCATTTAGCAGCTTTCAATTACATAACGTGATGAACCTCAACCTTCTGGTTTTCCTCACCAAGCAACCAGTAAAAGCATCACAGGGCTGCTGCACAACTACAGCAAAGAATGAAATGGCAACTCTGAGCTTACAATAATCTCTGCTCTGTTCTTGTTTTAAATAGCACCAAAGAGGTGTAAAATGTATTATTCATTTATCACTTGAGATGGAGCGAAAGGAAGATGATTTGACAGAATGGATGCTAAGTAAAGATCTGGCAAGGGGAACATGTAGCAGAGGAACAAGTGAAGGATAACCACGTTGTCCTAAGACAACCTGCACAAGGCAGTCTGAGCCACAAGGGAGAGCAGCATGTTCACGACCCCAAAGGCCCTCTCATCTGTGTGCAAACTTCCCAATCAACAGATAAGGTAAACACAGATTTTAAAATGGTGGAGTAAGTGTGGCACAGTCTACCTCCACATTCATGGCACACCACTAACAATAAGCATGTGTGTGGGCTTACCAGGGGTTCAGAAATTCTGGTACCAGTGCAGACAGTTAAGCACAGAACAGTATCCCCAATTACTGACAGAAGTTTGCTGAAACACTGCAACACTCAAAAGCACATTTGGGAGCGGGGGCAGGGAGGGAAGGTATTAAACAGAAAGTTCAGTATGTTTTTCTAAAATGTTAATACTGAAGATAACAAAGGATACTTACTTCACTGTTTGCTATTTCACTTGGTGTTGGCCAGTTTGTGATGTCACCAAAAACACCAGCCTGCAAAGATGACAAACCTTTTACACTACTGCCTAGATGTAAGCCTTCTGAATATATGGAATTTGTCAGTCTTGACTCAGATAGCCAGACTACCCCTCTGAGTATAATTGTTAGAAGTAGGTTTTTTAAGTCTATGAAATACAACAGTACACACACATAACTCTTAAAACCAGAGTACAATCAATTGCAGAAAACAAACTACTTCTTGCACTTTCATCCAGTTCAGGCAGGGTCCACTATATCTTGGCTTCTAATCATATAACTGTCTAAAGAATGCCTTCATAAACATATTTTCAATGGGAACATCCAAAAAATAATAGTGAGCAAGCAGATTTTTCTGCATTCTATTATAAAACAAGCTAAGTGTGCTTATGACTTCTAGCACACATAGAAGAACTGTAAGATTTTTGTCTTACACATAGCTTCCTATGTTATTTAAAGGTACCAACTGCTTGAAAGTCTTTTCAGCTTTTGGAAAACCTTTGAGCACAGTATTGTTCAACCTAAAAAGGGGTGGCTGTACAAATCTGTATAAAGTTATTTTTTCAATAAAAGGATTCTGTATCTCCTGTTGTCATAATGATATTTTATAGCATCACATAAAGCATACACATTGAATAATACGCAAAAGGATTTACAAAACCAGTCTAGCATCGCTTGTGCTCAAGTGATGCTGTTTCTTTGCAGTCTTTTCACATTATAACCCCATTGCCTTTTTTATCCAAAAGTGCCTTTCCCTCTCTCACAGATATACATTACTTTAGCATCCCTCCTAATTTTAAACTTCCGTTCTTTACTTTTGTCTTCAAAATAGACTGTTGCCAAGGCAGAACATAACACTTCAGTTGTAACTTCAAAATACCTTGCTCTCTTTTTATTTTAACAATATCAGCTATTTACCATACTGAATATTTAGAAATACACCATAGAAATTATTTCATTTCCCCACAATATTATCAACTGAGCTACATGCCAGTTTAGATTAACTGGACTTCTAACACCAACAATCCAGTAACTCACAGCTAAATGTTCTTCTGGCAAATACAAACCTTGCTGCATTTCCTTGTCTTGGGTTTCCCTGCTTTTATAACTTTAGTGGAATTTTGTAGTTCTGAAAAGAAAGAAAAATATTTTCAGGTGAACAATTAGACTGGACTTTAAAAGCATATGGAAGGTATACTTTAACAACTCTTTTTAAGTATCTATCATACCACACCAAATTTAATTTGAAGCATTTTTCTGAACCAATGGACATTTCCATAAAGTAACTCATAGTACATGACATCAAAAACCTCACATTCATAATGAGTTTAAATGAGCTTGAAGAGCAGGTGTACAGGATACTTTGTATTACAGTATTTAAACATTTTCTCAGCTATATAGGTCAAGGCTATCTTAAACACTGACATTTTAACCTGAGAAGTATCAAAGAAAGAGCCCCTGAAACACACGTTAAAAAAATCCTACTAGAAACCATAAGCCAGAATTATTTTACAAAATCCATTATTATGCCAACCTCAAAAAAAGAGGAAACAATTACATAGTCACAAGTTCCTATCCATTTCCTTTTACAAGTGCTTATTCAAATGCCAAATAAAATTTAGCCATATTGCTCATAATTAAGGTAAAGAAACGAAAATAAAGGGGAAAAATACTATCAAAACTACATTAAAACTAGTAAAATGTAATACCAAAATTCCACAATGAATAGGTTTACAAGAGGATGAAGGAGGTATGAAGAGGAGGGGAATCAGCTTTTTATAAGATAGGGTAGATTAATGGTAGGACAAGGAGGAATGTATTTAAGCTGGAGAAGGGAAAATTTAGGTTAGATACTGGGGGAAGTTCTTCACAGAAAGAGTGGTGAGGTGCTGGAACAGGCTGCCCAGAGAGGGGGTGGATGCCCCAACCCTGGAGGTGTTCAAGGCCAGGTTGGATGGGGCCCTGGGCAACCCTGGGTCTAGATCCAGGCCTGGAGGTTGGTGGTCCTGCCTGTGGCAGGGGGGTTGGACCTCAATGAACCTTGGGGTCCCTCTTGCAGCCCAGACCATTCTGTGAAAAATGCAAGCATTTGCAGTAAAGCTGACACTCATACATTTCTGAACTGAATCAAGACCTAAAGTTTATAATGCTGATCCCATCTGAACTCCTGAGCAAGATCCTGTTCTACATCTACCAGTAACACCTTCCAGGAAGCAATGCAGTGCTTGGAAATGACTCTCTCATACATGGCATGTTACTGGGTTTAACAACCTAGGATCAATAACCTACAGAGAAAAACCCCACAAAGGTCTATTTAAACTTACTATGCCTTTTAAACACGTGTACAATTACCCTTCCATATATGAATCTGATTTTCTTATTCTGTGCCATTTTTCCCAATTCAGCTCCATTGTGCTCTGCTTTTTTGGCACCAGGAATTTGGGGGGGTGGAAACACCCACTAGAATCAGACTTGAGACAGAGGAAACCAGCTCAGCTTCTATTAACCCCAGGTTCTCTTCTCCCAGTGCATATTTTCCCGTAGAGAAATGGTCACAACTGTTCCTTGAAACTTCTTATTCAGTATTTTATTGCAAGACAAGCTTGAAACACTGAACATGTTTCAATCACTAGTGGATTATTATTTCATACAGGGATAACATCACCTCCTTAACCGTTACCTCTCTTGCACCCAGTGACTAATCCTCCTTATCGCAGCTTCACACTGGGAACCCCACCCTCACGCCCAGTGACTCTGAAAACTCTGTCTGCTTCCTGGAACAGCATACTGTGAAGGTTAGAAACAGAAAATAAAAAAAAAAACCAAAACCAAATAAAAGAAACAACCTCCATATTCTACTGTAAATTGTATAGCTACTACTATATATAATTTACACATCACACAAGATGTGAATTCAGCACTCCTCTCCTATAGGTCTCTTCTTAAAGCAAAGACAAAAAACACACCCCAAACTCTTTCTTCTTGTTCAGTTTCAATTAACTTAACACTGAGAACTTGCAGAAACACACAGTGACTGTCTAATTCTGATTTTTACTTGTCATTCAATAGTAAACTAATTGCCCTTCACAAAGCAAGGCAAACAGCTCTAGGGGTTGAGTAGCAAACAAATTTGTAATTTTCTCCAACAAAACTGCCAATTATCTGTAAAGGTAAACTGACTATCCATAACATTTGTCCTCCAGCAGCCTGCAAACACACATCTCTCTCTACCTTCCTGAAGCCCTTTTTCCATCTCACAGCACTTTGACTTAAATTGGTGCTGAAGGACTGTGTGTCACCAGGGCGTAGCAAAGGACTCAAACATAAAAGACTCAACGCCACTGCACTATCATAGTCATGGAATATTATTCCAGGCAGCAGGAGAGGCCATCTGAATCCAGTAGAATGAGACCAAACTCGTTTTAAGGAGCCTCTTATCTGTATGTAGTAACTAAAGACTTGGAAGATACATTTGCACGCTAAATGAAAATAAATTATTAGGCAACACACCATCTAGTTGATGATGCCCTTTCTGAACTCAACTGCCTGAGATCTCACCCCACTCTGTACTTCCCTAACTGAAAGCAATGCCAAAGGGGGAAAAAAAAGGGAAAAAGAAAAAAGAAAAAAACACAAAACAACCACACACACACACACACACACAAAAAAAAAACCACACACAGAAAAAACCCAAACCAAACCAAAAACCAACCCGAAACAAGCAACTCCCTCCAGAAGCCAAACTTAACTGATCTTTCCTGACCATCTTTCTGAGGCTTCTCCTGCAAGATTTGGATTTTAGTGGGAAGCGTGAAAGGGAAGATAAGAGGGGAAGGAAAAAAAAAACTCAGGAGGGTGGAGTAAAAAACAAAGTATGAGATCACTTAAAGGTTTTATCCTGGTCATATCTGTTACACCATCCTTACGAACAGACCTGGAGTCACTGTTCAGAGAAAACTTACTCTAGGGGACATTTAGACAAAAGTTCTGTGCCTAACATGACTCCCATGTTTTGTTTCAACATCACACAGCAGTGCTGAACACCCAGAAATGGCACCTTTAGCACATCACCTCAGAGGAGCCCAACAAGCCCTTGCAAATAAACTACTTCACTCATTGTTAATTCCAATGTAGCTGTATTATGATGGTTTATTCCACCATACACTATACTGTAACCTGTTTAGTAACAACAGGTTGTGCTGATAGCAGAACTCAGTTATCTTCAATTACTTTGTTTTACTAGATTTCAGACGAGTTTTGAAGGGGTGTAGAGGGGAAAAGAACATGAAGGATGAAGAAGTTTAATTTCCAGTGATCATCTTTCAATCATTTAACTCCATCCAGTAAAAATGTCACCTGCATGAAAACAGAAATCAGCCTTTAAAGCCATCTCTGTTATGGTTCTTCCAATTCTCTTAAGGCACCACATCCTAACCCAAGGTATTTTCTGCTCAAAGACATGATGTGAAAACATGCCCAGGGCAGCATAGCATGGGATGACAGTTCTACCTTGTAGAAGACAAATTTTGGAACCACTAAAGCAACAGCAATCCTCTGAGACAACAACAGAAAAGGAAAAGCAAATTGGATGCTGTGCAGAGATAAAGAAAAGCAAAGTTTCTACACAACAAAGTATCACAAAAATACCACTGTTTACAAGAAAAAAAATACAATTCCAGTAGTGGCACTTCAGAATGGGTCAAGTTCTACAAAGAACTCACCAGCAAGTATTATTTTCTGATAGACTGGGAGGAATGATAACTCCTTTAAAAGCAGTCTATTAATAAAGGTGAAGCACGTACTAATTTTGATACAAACATGGTTTATGCTGTAAGGACTTCTAGACAGCATTCAGGTTTTAGTTACTAACAATAAAGTGTGGTAGCAAACATACCATGAAAAATTCAAATATGTTCACAGTGGGTGTTTGGTTCACTGTAACGTGGTTAAAATCTACTAACATATCTGAGACAGAAATATAATGTGTCATAGAAACAATGCTTTGACCAAATTTTTTCATCAAGAATTTTAAGTCTTTTACATTATTTTTTACCTTGTAGAGTGGAGTAACATTAACAGTTTATTTCAGTCACAAGAGTCAGGTTTGCCTCCGTTCCAAACTAATACCACGCTAAGTTGAAAATCAAAGATGACAGACTGGTGTCACTTTTCTCAAGCGTGTAACTATCACTGAACATACCACAGGTGCATGTCTAAGGAAACTTTCAGCAAATTACGCCAGGATCAACAAGTCAAACAGGATTCAGGCACTACTTTGATGTGAGATTCCTTTATGTTTGATTATTCTCTTTACGGATAGTTTTACATTCCATCCCAGTAGTATTTCTGCTCCTCTACTCATTATTCCACATGACTAACTTCCATACTACTACATTCATAAGTGCCTAGTGTGACTGATATTGCTTTGGCAGCATGCAATTAGTTACTTCAAAATACATCCCTAGTTGCAGATGGACGCACATGGCAATTCCTTCCTCCAAACCAGCCAGGAAAGGTCAGCTGCTTTACCTTCTAGAAAGGAAAGTGCAGTGGGTCCTTCACGGTGCTTTTGGTAGCAGCCAAACTGAAACACACACCCTAGTATGTACTGCTATTACCAGCAACAGTGGCTCCCATATTTGCCCAGTTTTACATTTGCCACTGAAAAAGATGTTCCAGTGCAACTACACAAGTTCATATTAATTTAATAAACAGTAAGCATAGCTTTTATAAAGAAGAAAAATAAAGTTCTCTGAAAACTCCAAATTAAGCACATAATGTACACACTGTAAAAATTCACTGCCTCCTTTCTCTAATCTTCCTCCAACAACTATTTGTGTGCCTCAAGTGAAAAAGTAAACTTCACAGAAGGTGAAGCACAAAGTGCTAATGCAGAAGAAAAAGTTTTCATAGTGGCCTGTAACATACCATTATTATTATTACTGCCACAGCAAGGGAAATGAGCGACAAGCTCTCTTTCATGTATGGACAAGACCACAAGCTGCTCCCCAGCAAGATGGATTGAAGGAGCTATGCATAACTAAGTATTTACAAGTGCGTCAGTACACGCAAACAAAACAGTTGAGATGATAAAGATGACTACATATGTTGCCAAAAAGCTTGATCTCCAGCTACGTAGAGATTCTGTGGTCTGGAAAACTCTTTCCTCTGCTTGTGTGACCTGTACGCTTGAAACTATAAATTAAATACATACTTCCCTTACAAAGACAAATATATAATTCAGAAATGTGACTGTTGGATCACAAAAAGGTTTGTCAGGTGCCTTCAGGAGCAAGTGCGGAGATTGAAATTCCCAGGAAACATAGGTTGAAACACGTACTTTGAGGTCAGTGGTTTGCTTCCAGCCAAGAACAATACTCCAAGAAGCTAAACTCTTTGCTAGCCTAAGCACAAAGCCTGGCAATTTCAAGTCAGGTCTTGGATGACCACCTTTTAAAGCCATCTATCCACCTGTTTAGTCACTAGAGCCTACAATGTTGCTTTTTCTTACATATAGCAATTAAAGACCGGAAAATTATACCATGGCTTCCCCTCGCACTCCCTCTCTTTCAGCATAAACAGTTTGATTCCTCAGAGAGAGCAAACTGGCGACTTTTGTTAACATTTACACCCTCCGCTGTCCAATTCCCGTGGAAAGCAAAACAAAGTAACGGGTTGTGCATAAGGCCTTACTGTGTAATTAGGCCAGAAAGACCTGCGGTACAGGGGTACGACAGAGTTTAGCAGCATTTCTAAAGAAAAGCAAAGCGGCAGGAGCAGCTCACCAGACCTAATCGCCAGTACGGGAGCCCTGCGCCGTGCGGGGCTCGTCGGAGGTCACTCCAAAGCCCCCTCCGAGGCCCGGGGGCGCCCGTTTTCAACTGCCGGGAGCCCGCGGCCGGCACAGCGGCTCCCCCACCCCGCCCGTATCCGTTCCC
>VXBZ01001454.1:254235-277153 GCA_013399135.1 Heliornis fulica
AGACGGAGGGGAGAGGCGGGGCTTGGAGACACTCCTGTGCCTCAGAACCTCACAGCGGCTTCAGCGCCCCCCTCTGCCACGTCCCTCCCGCGGAAGCGGCGGGACGGCGGCGCCGCTCTCGCCCTTGCAGCGATGGCCTTCGTAACGCACCTGCTGAGGCGGTGTTACAGACCCTGCTCGAAACCTCGGCGCTTCACTTCAGCCTTTGGAGCACTTTTCGCTGGTACCGCGCTCCGTTCTGACCTTGCACTAAGTGAAAAGGGAAAACCACGGTCCCCTGAGGTGCCCAAGCGGACCATGCAACGTCCAGCACCGTCACCTAAAGTCACCCAGAACCGAGGCCACGTGGGCACCTCACACCTGAGAAGAGCTGAACTAAGCAACTCGGCCCTGTTGAAAAAAAAAAAATCAAACCAGGAAACAAACGACCAGCTGCTTTAAAACGAGGTCAGGGCTTGGCTCTCAGAACCTCCTCAGAATCTGTGATATTTTTTTAGTATTGAGTCTACATTGAACTGGCTGCTCAGGTGGGAGGTTGAAATGAATGAAGCTGGCAGGCAATGGAGAACATGAAAGCAACAATACTGCAGCAGCTGCGGTCTTGCTCTCCATCACCAACACACACAAACAAGGTTTCAGCTCTCAAGTTGCACTTACTGATCACTGGCTTTATGAGTCGTTCCCAGCCTTGTACAATACATCGAGGGTCTCACAGTACAGCAGGAGCGTGAACACGTTTCGTTGAAGGAAGAGGACTTCTCTGGTCCAGCACTGCCAGTAGTACAGCCTACAGAACGTGTTTAACAGGCACAGGAGGACACGCTCAGGTCCAGGTGGCAAGGAAATCATGCACCAGTTGAGCACTGCAACAAAACAGTACCTTTACTATCACAAGGACAGGCTTTTACCTTGTACTGCAGAACTATTACTGTGCTACAGTACCAGTAGGAATAAAACGGATTAGAGGATGACAATGAAACACATTCTGAACTCCTGTTAAGGAGGAAACAAAAAAGTTCACACATGAGGGTTTGGGGTTGGGTGTTTTTAGGATTTTTATTGAAAAACATTAAAACCCCAAAATTATGAAGGCTGGTTTTACAATAAGTTTAAAACACAGAATAGTTTATCTGCTATTTGAATTTAGTGCAGAAACCATATTCCAATATTTTTCCTCATGCAGTTGCTGGATTAAAATAATACTCATTTAACATCAAAATGGATTTTTAATAACATTTTCTTCAGATTTAAACTATAAACCTGGTTTTAAAAAAGTCAGTTTTCCAAAGGTTAAACACATTTACACAGCAAGACCACCTAATGGCTTCCTGTGTCTGATGACTGGCAGAAATAGACCACACGGCTCATTTTGCTTTGTTATTCTAACCTGAGAAATTTCTTAAATGCATCTTACTGGACTTTCATATTTGGCACTAGTACTTCAGTTACATAGCAAAATACAATTGCTCATTCTTGACAAAGACCGGTCTTTCACTGCTTATCCCACAAGACACTCTCACGGACAGGAGTTACATTGGCCTGCATCTGGTTCTGTGAATAGCAGGCTTTTTTGGCAAGTTAAACCTTGTTAGTAATATCATCAGAGCACTAACCTCAGGATGTCAAGTTCCCATCAGTTGTGTAATTCCTAGTATTGTGCACTTTGAAAATATTTACTTTGGCATTTTACACTTTGTAGCATAAAGAAATTGATTTTTTGTGTGTGCTTACTCCATGTCTTACAAAAAAATAAATCTATCTTTTCTCTCTTCTGTTTACTCAAACTTTTTCCCTTGTCACCAGTTATCTCCCTTTCTCATAGCTGCAACAAAACAAGACATAAAGCACATCAATATATTTAAAATGGTCTAAAAAAGTGTTGGGGAACAGCAGACTACATTTTTGTAAAACAGTTCATAAATGAGCTTGTACAACACAGAACCTATCTTTTAGTATAGTATTTTAAGTTTGTTTATGTATGACTTCAAATGTTCTAGCCTTTAATGTTGTATATTTAAATGTACTAGTCACTTCAAACTTTCTCCCATTATATATAGAACCAACATTGTCCAAAGAAACAATGAAAAAACACTTGAAAAGGGAAATTTAACTTCCAACACATTTTCAGTAAATTTGTATGTTAAATAATTTGGGTTTACCAATTCTTGCATTGCTTTTCTTGAAAATCAGATAAGTAAGTTCAAGTGAACCATGATTTCTTCCCAGCTACATCTTGTCTGCCAGACTAAAATTCAAGAGAACATATTTCTATAAACTGAGTTTTGTTTGCTTTATACTCAGCCTATAAAAAACAATAATGTTAATCCTGGGTACCAATAAAGTCCTTGATTTGAAAAGTGTAGAGTCACATAGCCCAAGAAATGTTTGGATTTTTGTTTCTTTCTGGGCAACTGTGGTCATTACCATATTGAAATTAATATTCAAGTATTTCAGTTTTCAACTTCTCGGCAAACTAGCTTTAAAAGAATGTTACAGGAGATTACCACAATATATGATGTGGACAGACATATCCAGCTGATGCATAACAACATTTTATTCTATTGTCATTTGTTGGCATTTTTTATTCAAGAAGATGAAAACCAGACTTTGCATATTCTTAAATGCACTCATAATCCTTTTTTTTTATTCTCCACCCAATTAAAAAAAAAACATTCTGAAAAACAGAGAGCTAAACTGTTTTGAAAACCCTTTGTCTCACATGCATTGCTAATATATCGTGAGACTCCGTTTTGCATACAAGTGCACTTTAAAAAGGACCCTTGTTGAAATATTTCCAACAGGTCATTATAGCACCATTTAATCTGCTGTTGATTTAACCTCTTAGAATCAGATTCTTTTTGCCACTGCTTCTAAAGAAAAATGATTCTGTTTTATTTCCTATAGCATTCTGAACAAAAACAATCTAGAAGGAAGAGTTTGTTATCCAACTGAATGCATGTAAACAATTACTTGGCAGACACTTCATTTTCACTTACTCCAGTTTTGTAAAGCTGATCAATGAATTGCTACATGACTCTTCTGGAATGGCACAGTTTAATTCAGTGGCAAAAAAATCTCCCAAACACATTTAATGAAAACATGTGTGTCAGTCTTCGATGAATTTCATTAAGTCTCCTTCTGCAAGGCTGGATGCTGCCCCTTCTATTACAGCTCATTTTCAAGCCATAACTGAGAAATTTCATGACAAATACAAGAGGCCAAGTGCTGGAAAAGCCATGGTACAACACCACAGGAATAGCAAGGGGGTGGAGTACCTGGAATAAGCTAGAAATACATGAAACACAAGTGAGCATCTTAGCCCCACAGCAAATCTTACATTCATTCAATACTTACATTGGTCTGTTTAACTGATACACAATTCAGAATTTATTAAAAATTAAAGGAACACCCAGTGTGATGAAGCACATGACTGTGCCCCAACAAATGCTGCTGTTTTGGGTTTTTTTACAGGTAAAGCTGAAGCAAGTGTATCAGAATGGCATTTGGTTGAAATGAAAGTAATGCTGGTACTTTACCATTTTTGATACTTGTTACCTACAACAAAGTCAGTGACCACGTACTCAATGTTGCAAGAGGCTTGTTTTCCAAATATGAGTTCCAGTAAGTGGAAGTACAAATGAGATCAGTTTGAACACATCATCAAGATTGTTAAACTGCATATTTCTGAAGAAAGCGGTCAAATGCATCATAAATTGCTTGTCTAAAACAAGGAAAAAAAAAAAGATAATTTTTGTAATTTGGGGAAGGGCAGATGGAAGTGGTGTATTTCCACATATTTACAAAGCTATCACATTTTCAAAGCGGTATTCAATGAAAGTGTGATATTAAATAGCCTTTTCTCCTTCACTTAATTCTGGAATTCCTTACTCAACCCAGTAATATATTTGTTTCAGGAATAAGTGAGACTGTACCAACAGACTGAATTTTCTACTCAAACATGTCAGGAAATGGATCAAAGAGATAAATGCATAATTTATGCTTTTTAAACAATTTTCTAAAATAAAGCTGAAGTTTTAAAGAGCAATAAGCTAGTGTTTAGTATACCCTGATCCAGAACACCGTTATTGGTTTTGTTGTTGATTTTACTTCCTTTCCTTTCAAAATTAACAGCACAAGTACTTAACTTTTTAAAACTAAAGAACTGCATTTACATAACTGATTGATATTAACTGTCTTCGGAAAGTCACCTAATATTACTAAGGCAAGAATTCATGCCAATGGCTCAGTTGCAGTCAAGCTTGTATTTAAATTCTCATCTCCAATTGTGTGGGTATTTTAATTTTCAGAAGACATATGCAAAAAGCCAACAGCTGTGCAATACAACATAAGCACTCACTGCTTAAAAATATTTTCTAGCGTTCAGTGAAGAAACTTAACTAAAAGCTTTTATAGGTAAGTGAGAAGGTTCATTCTCTTGCCATTGGCTTGCTGAATGATCCAAGCTATACTGCACCTCATCTTTGCTCATAAAATGGAAATGCTGACATTCTCTTCAAATTATTTGAAACCTGATAAACTGTTCTCTAGAGCAGCATTTCCTATTTGCTGCTTTAGAATAATTATAAACTTGCATTTAGAAGAAAACTTGTGTCTCAATCACAGTTTTAAGTTCTCAGCTGTTTTTAACCTTTCCTGTTTACCTTACCTAAAAAGTCCTTGTTTGAAGAGGTAGGCACTGACATGACCTCCATCCAGGTACCTGATTTCACATCCAGGCCAGATTTCTTGAAGACTACGTACCCCAGTTCGAGGAATATATGCATCCTCCTTAGCTTGTACAACTATGATTAAACTGGGGTCAACTGGAACTAAAGAAAAAACAAAGCAACACTGAATTCATCTAAGATAAGGAATCAACACACATCAGCTGAGATTTCTGGTTTTAAAAATGAAATGCTATTTCTGAAATATTTAGAATTAATGTTTAATAAAAGTGTATTTTCTAAACTGTCCAACAGAATGTGTCTGGTTTTTGACGTTACAGTAGCAAGGCCATCAGTATCAAAACCAAACGCATCAATCCACTTCCCCTCCCCTAAAGTAAAAGGCTTTACAAGTCTGAGGAACAACAGAACCGTCTTTCCTCTTAACAAAACTCTGTGGCCTTCAGGTCAATTCTCACAGATTATTTTTTTTTTCAGTGAAAAAGAAACTCGGAGACATCTGAAATTCAACTGAATTGAATTGAGACGCAGCATCTTGTTTTGGGGGTTTTTGTTTTCCTCCTCCCTGAGGAAAAAAAGGCTATCAGATGAGAGGTCAGAGAAAGTACAGTGCATGATCACTTCTCTGTTACCTACATGCTCTAGTTACAACATAAAAATCATATATTGCTATATAATATTTATTGCTCATAAACAAAACAGAACTGCATCGATCAGATTCCTAACATGTGTAACACCAAAATGACGTTGAGCACAAAGTTCTCTCTTTACAAAGAATACAGATAGTATTGTAAAAAGTGACCCAAAGATGCTTGACAATGGGGTGTCACAAATAATTTCAACCCTCTAATATATACCAGAAAGACTATAGGTAACATTAAGAGATTCTAGTCTTCCATTCAATTCTCCATGAAACCCAAACATTAGGCAGATTTTCTGAAACTCCTCTGTAGATGCACTCCAATGATATCCTGGCAGGGGATGCAAAATCTTCCAGAGCATGAAGAGACCTGGGAGACAGCTGACACAAAGGACTACATCACTTGAACAAGTGCATTAGGATCACAGATCCACTTAAGTTTCAAGAAAGGTCAATGCTTTAGCCAAGTGATACCTGGATAAGTGTCTAGATAGACAAGAATGTTTGAATGTTTTTCTGTATACTGAAATGACTTTAAAGGTTTAAGGAAAGCACTTACTGGTATTTGCTACAAAACTTCCCTAGCTAGGAGCTATCTGGGAAGTTGTCCAAGCCAAGAAATCTATGCCAGTGTAGAAAACTTTGGGTTGTTTGGTTTGGCTTTTTTTTTTTTTTTTACATTTACTGGTGGAATACTGAAAGCCAGAATTAAATGAGGTGGCACAGGGTCTTAGTATCAAGGATGTTTTGACATTCAAAGATAATTCTGTCAGAAACCTGTTTGAGGTCAGAGTATGCTCTAGCACATATTCTAGTCCTCCATGGCAACATCCACAGTTGAAACATTTTGTCTGAATAGACTGCCACAACAGCAGCTCTAAGTCCCTACTCTAGCAGAACCCTTTCAACCAGCTCAAGGAAGAAATTGCTTGTTTGTACTACATGCAAACAGGCCCTTGGAAGGATTTGTCCTAGATGCCACGAAACCCAGGTTCAACAGATTTGTGGCTCGCTGGGCTACAGCTCCCTCTATACACTATGTCTCTCTTGGGAAACACTGTATGCACCAGACCACATTGGCCCAAAAGGATGTGACTACATTTTTACTGGTCTCACTTGTGTGAAAGCATCATTCAAGTCTGGTATGTAGGTTGCTATCTGAAGTCAGTATTACATTTCTGCTTTATGAGATTTACTTGAATCTGCTTAGAAAAATCTTATTATCAGACTAATTAGATCTAAGATATTACTCACATCACACAGATATTTTCTTATAAATTATCCAAATTTGCACTAACTCATACCTGTAAATAGCCACAGCAAGGCAGAGGAAAAAAAAATGAGAAAGACACTGAAAGGCAAATCTTTAATTCACTTTATGGTTAGCTGCCCATTAAGAAGAAACAGAAAACCAATTAGAAAATGGAGTGGTAAATAAATGCTACTGAGTAACAGTCAAGATATTTTCATGTTTTACCTAGGGTACCAATGAAGAAAGGAGAAAATATCTCTTTTCATCAGTTTTCAGAACCACACATTAAAGCAAAATACCTACCTGAGAAGTTAGCTACGTGAGTACATTCATCCATTACGCCCTTCATGAACCGTAAGGATTCTCTCTGTAAAGTGTCACTCCTCCTTTTATTTATCCTGAGTCCTTGGGAGCTGGTAAAGTTTTTATTGCTGTCACTACTGGTTGAAAATGTTTGATTTTTGCACTGCATTTTAGGAGTATCTTGTATTAAAAGTCTTTCTGACGAGGCACTTAGAGTACTTCTATTTGTGGCAAAGCTGTGAACAGCATCTTTAGATACAGTTTTGTTTGAGGAATCAAGGCCGAACATTGTGGAAGTCAGGTCCATATCCTCCAGACTGTCCACACTGTCAGGGAAGTTTTTAACAAAGTCTTGTCCCATCTTAAAAGAATCTGTCTAAACAAAGGGAAGAAGTCATTTATTAAAGGTTTCTGCTTTAAACCTGTCAAAATACAGAAACAGCACTATTCACAGTACTTGTCATTTTCAGCCTGCATATCACTCAAATCCTGATCAAAACAATCTCTTGAAAATTTCATTACATATTTTTGTCAGCTTAAAATATGCAGGAAATGGCATATATGGTAGGTTATGATCAAAATATTTGGCTCTAAGTCTGTGTTTGCCTTTGAATTTATAATTGCCTTGGTTTAAGTTTAAATGTCAATAAATATATGTTATCAGGTCCAAAGTTAGATTTAGGACTAAGAAAAATTCTACTGTTTCAAAATACCAGGAAGACAGAAACTGAGTATCTCAAAATGTTTCATCTTTGTCAGCACCATCAGTGTTCCTTTTTGCTTAAAAATGGCAAGCACCTAGGTAACTATCTCTTGTCCTGTCCTAAGACATTTGAAAAAGGACTTTCACAAAGCAAAGAATCTTAGGAAAAAAATATTTATCAGAATTGACTAGAAGACAGTGTTGCAGCATATAAATGATTCCCAAAAAGTTATCACACTGATCTAAAGGAACAGTGACACAACGAAATTTTTCTTGGTAAGAGTCTTTCGACCCTAGCAGGAAAAAATAAAGTCAAGAAGAAAGCAAAAATAAGATGTGAAAAGTTTAATTCATAAGGAGCAATAATCTCATTATAAAAACTCTACCTCATGTTTATCCCAATCACCTGTGCAACAGAAGTCTAAAGCTGATGGAGAGCTAGCTCCACATACAGAAACAGAAGTGGAGAGACCTAGCACTCTAATATAGAAGAGTAATTTCACATTGCTACATGTTAAAAATATTCTACAACACTGAGTATTTTGAGTGCAATTACTTTAAAGGTCAATAAATCACAGTTTTATATTTACACTTTTACAGACTGTAAAGCCAGTTACTGGGAAATAGTATCTACAGTTCCAATGTTTTGATTAAATTCATTTTATGCTGCAGATTACACTACATGTAGTCACAAAAAACAACTAGTAGCAAGGGCTATACCTAATAGACATTATGCAACCAAAATATTAGTTTCTGGTTTTCAGAAGGTTTGCCTTCAAACATTAAATTTCTCAAGAGCATAAGAAAAAAAAAAAACCAGGCAAATTTGGTTTAGCTAAGAGATGGCTACTTTCACTGGAAGTAAAAAAAATTACATTATTTGTCAGATTTGCACGCATAAATATTAGGAAACAGGGAAAATACGCTGTACTTACTCCACAGTATTCAAGCATGTGAATAATTTCTTCTTCATAAACAGTTTGTGTAAAATACTGTTTCTCCAGCTCTCTCCAGTTCACTGCCTTGCTCAACACACCCTGAAATTATAAGGGCAAGTGTCTAGTACACAAATAAAAGCCAGAGATCATTGTAAAATAACGATACAGAGAGAAAATTGATTTGTTCTTCTCCATGACTTGATTTTTCCATTGAAATTCTGCCTAAGTTTCCAGACAACCCTTAGAATTATTGTAATCAAAGCATAAACACATTATTAACACAGGACAGGAAAAAAAAAGAAGAAAAAAAGAGAAGAGCTAAAAATAACAAAGGAATATGTTAATTACCGTAGTAAAGACTGCGGAAGCTGTTGACCAGGAAAGACATGGAATCAAGGGCAATGGTTTAGGCCAGTTTGTCACTGCCAGCGAAGCCATCTAGAATCAAAGGCACTTACTTAGAAGGTATTTTAATATTGTATTCACAATATGGTAAAAAACTCATCTTCAATTGGTTTGTTTATACAGTATCGAAAAATACACAAGACAAAGCAGGTAAGGACTGTGGCAGTTGGACATACTTTCACCTATTTAAAAGATACTGCCTATTCTTGTGATTTCCTTAACAATAAACATTGCATAACAAGAACACCTTGTGTCTACATGCTGATAACCAGAAAGCAGGACTTGTTAGTTCCAGCTCTCCCCACCCGTACAAGTGGGTTAGTGCTACCCAGCTCCTGTTGCAAAACACGTTCTAAAGATGATCTACATAAAACATGGTATTTCCTCGGTTTTACTTGAAATGTCCTGTGGGGTTAGTGGTGCATATACCAGTTTGAGGAATCCAATCCAACTTACAAACAAAACAGGAAAGATACATTTACTACAAAAGTTGTTGTTTGAGCAGGATAATGTTTATAAATGAAAGGTGGTTTGTATGTCTGTGACATTTAGAGTTATTAAACTATGCTTCCTCTCAGTAGAAACTATCAGTACCAACATTCCTTACTTAGGTTCCTTGCAGCAAACAAACAAGGATCAGCAACAGAAGTATGTTAATAAGCTTTGCACCTATGTCTCACAAGTAAATAACTACCCACAGACACACAAGCAGTAATATTTTAACATGCAGTAGTCTTTTGAGCATCTTACTACCACACCACTGGTTTAGTCTGAACATGCACAGAGAGGGGGAGCTATCAATTAATCGGTATAGACCTTCTTTCAGGAAAGAATTTACCATCATCCCACCCCCATAGGAAAAAAAAAAACATAACTATGTGAGAAACATATTCACATTAAGCTTGTCAGGAGATGGCTGACAAAGGGCTATATAATTTTTCAGTATTTGTTGAGGATTACACTAATTCAGCACCACAGAACTCAAGAACTGATGACAATTTGTTCTCACAAGACTAAATGTTTATTTTAAAGCGCTCTGATAGGAATGTTATAAAGCAAATTATTTCTGTATGCCAAATGATCAAATGAGAAGTTAAAACAAAAATTACTGAACAGGAAACAGAAAGCTTACATGCCCTCCCATGGATATTCCAGTCATTCCTAGCGGTCCATAGCCTTCTCTCTCTAGCCAGTGCAAAAGAGCTGCCGACTCCAGAACAAGAGCTCCTCCCATCACAAACAGGTCCGAGACGTTTTTTAAACATGACCGTCTTTTCTCCCCAAGAAAGGAAAATATAGCATTTATTTACCAAGGCCAGATTTTGACATCTCATCATTCTATACATACTTTTCTACAAAGCCAAATCAGCATTCCCAGAGAATTCTGGAGCTCAACTCCTGTTGATTCAACAGGAAAAAAGCAAGCCCAGATTCTCTGGGACTAGGAATATACATCTCCTAAACTTCTAGTGTCATATCACTGGCAACCTGGTCTTCTAGGAACAGATATTACCAACATTAGAATCTCCTCAGTGGTTATCTTCTGTCCCATAAAGTTATAACAGATCTTACAGAAATAGAATCAAAGTGATACAGTCCTAGACATATACTATCTCATTTTCAGAAACAACCTTTTTTTTTTTTTTATTTACCTGCTTTACATCATTGAAAATTTGCACACAACATTGGAAGAGCAATCAGTATGTCGGCTTTGGAAACACTCATCAGTGTCACTGTAAGACTGAAATTGTCAAGTGGGAAGTTTGTCACGGTACTGAGAAATTCATGGTGTACTGCAAAGCATTAAAACATAGAAGAAAAAAATAGTAGAAAGCTATTCAGCTAAACCATCAGAGGGACTCTAAAACGAGGGGGAAAAGTATTTTACAGAGCAATTAATAAACCTCTAATTTGGGGAGCGAGTCTGTGTATTTCCAGTATCCCACAGCCATGTTTCAAAAGGCTACTGGCCTCTTCTGCAGCATGCAGTCACATTTGAGACACTCTGAAGCACAAGGACAAAGCTTACTGTGCAGCCACAGGAGAAAACAAAACAGCTGCTGCAGATCAGTATTTATAGGCTAATGACATTCTTTCTACAGCTTTGTTATGAGATTCCTCAGCCCTCTCTGGCTGCTCTATCTATTAAACACCAAAAAGCCACCAACAGACATACTCCGGGGCAAAGGTTTTCCTACCATCTTACACTTACAAATGCAATAGTAAAGACATATATATGTATATTTAAACAGCTTTCCTATTAAAGAAATTATTTACATTATGCTAGTTGGTAAAGGCAATGAAGTTTTGGGTTTTTTTTAAGAGTGCTTCTTATGTCAAAATAAACAAAATTCAGAATCTGCTTTGGGGAAAAAAAAAATCAAAAGGCAATTCTTTTAATTAAAATTTTCTCCTGAAAATAAATTTTGTAAGTGTTTAGATTTGAAAATCCAAATGCTGACATCTAAATAAAATCTACAAAATCTAAAATCCTGTAGTGTGAGACAGTGCTCCTGGTGAAACCCTAACAGCACGATCACATTTAATAATTTCAGCTTTAAAAATAAATAACCTTCTGTGTGTCTCCTATTGGTGTCCAAATTATGAATAAAAGAGATTAAAACACCAATTTATATTTGGTCCTTAAGAAATATTGGTAGACTAAAACCACAGCTTAGGATACATACCCTGTTGAACTCTGTTTGGAAAAGGGGAAAAACAAAACCCAGGACTGCCTAACTAGGTTTCTAAATTCACATTTAAGAAACTGACCAAGTGAGCCAGGTCCTGTAAAATACTGAATGTTGCATAGTTTCCATTGACTAACAAATAAGCACACCAAGCTTATTTACATTTCTGACTGTGGGCCCCTTAAAAAACCTTGGAAAAGCAAAACCTTAGGAAATATAACAGGGAGGTATGCTATCTGAACAAACATTATTATCAGCTGATTGAAATACAATTGCAGCATTTGTACATGCAGAACTGTGAATCAGGAAAATAAACTGATGCTTGCATACACACTCATCTCTCTATATCTGGCAAGTTCCTCCTGTGCAAACTTTCCTGATCACTGTGATCTCTTAACACAAGAAAATGACCAAACAGCCTAGTAAAGGGCAGATAATTTGACATTAGCAGGTTACAAGCTGTCCATGTTTGAAATTTTATTTTCTTAAGCTATCACAGTTCATATGAATTTGAGCTTTTTGAGGAAAAAAAAAAAGTGGTATTTTGAAAAGACAGTATGTAATGGTAATACTTACAATTGATCCTTGGGTTTTCTAGAGCCATGTAGAAGACTCAAGTTAAAGAAAATAAAAAAAAGTTTTATTAAAAAGCCCTAACAATAGAAGAATAAAATTAAAATATCATATATGTAAATAGCACAATTAATTAAAATTTGGAATTTCAAATGTTTAACTTGAGCTAAATGAAGTTAAATGTAGTTTGATTATGTAGTCTGCAATGTAAGATGTTAGTTTTGTCAGGTCTGTGGGTAGGAAGGAAGTGTAACCAGAGGTCCTATTTAATCAAACATGGTAACTGCTATAGAAGTTGTTCATGAGTTGATGGCAGGACAGAACTTAACTTTTTCTTTCAAAAAAAACTCTTAAGTAGTGACAGTCAGTTTCTCAAGAGTGCCAGAGGTACCAGAAGCTTGCATTTGAGAAGGGAAGACTGGAAAAGCAGCTTTTTTTTCCTGTCACTAATACATTGAGAAGTCACACTAAGATGTAAAATGAACAGTTTCTGCTCTGCCACAGTCAAAGGCATGAGATCAGTACTTCAGTCAGTACATGGATTCATATCAGACTTTTACTCTAATGAGTACAGCAAGAAGCTTATAGAAGACATTTAAAAAAAATCAGAAAAGCAGTACTTGGTGAAAAAGTAGCTTATTAAATTAACTGTGTACCCCATTGTGTTTTATGCTTTGGTCATTCTTTGCTCTTTGCTTCTATGCACTGGAAACTGATCCACAAAATAGACATACCAGCATAAATCTCCTATCTTCTGAAGGGGATGTTGAGAAGGAGTATCTTGCTTTCCACAAAAGGATATAATAAGGATTTTCAAGCAATAGGGAAGCCATACAGGCTTCTTTAATCATTGGGCGTGCCATTAATGTGCGTCTCCTCCAGAAGTGCTGAAGATATATAGACATATATTAAGATAAAATCTGATTATTTTATTTCATGATAACAATCAATTTTACATACTCACATGATCTCCCGTGCCTGCTAAATGAATACAAACAGGTCTGTGCTTGCTATTCCATCTTCTGGGTATGATGAACTGAAATCTATGAGAAACAGACAACTACTTTAGTGGAATCAGTATACCTTACTTGTAAGATATGCTAGAGAAATAAATATTTTTTAAGAAGACAGAATTAATCATTTTCATAATCCATGCAGGCAAACTGACAGCAATTCAGCAGTATTGATTTTCATAAACACATCCAGCATTGAAAGGAATCCAAGAGTAGGACAGAATAAATGCCAAACAACAAAAGGAGCGAAGCTGAAAGATCACCTTCCTAAAAAAAGACCACTACCTCATCATCACAATTTAAGTTTTGCCAAGTAGAGAAACAGAACTTCAGATGCAGAGCACTCTACACAAATATAACTAGCTCTCCTAGGCAGCACTGCTATTTTTCTCCTTAGGGCACAACAGCTGAAACTGAAGATGAAGATTAGCAATATATTTAAATCAACAAACAAAAAAAAAAAATTAAAACCCAACAAATTAACCCTGAAATTATTCTATACACCCAACATCAATCAAGGTCTTCTGCTGCTGCTCAAGTTATTTACAGTCTAAATACTGGGAGGTCAGGAAGAACTACTTCTGAGCCACTAGTATTTTCCCAAGGAGATGTAGCACTATTACTTACAACAGTGTTACACTTTAGAAAAAAGTAATTATACAACGATCTTAAGGGAAATTTGTAGAAGATTTCAAAACTGTAACAATACTGTCTAATGTAACAATTAGCATAACTTGATTCAAACTGTAAGACTATAGATAAGAAAACAATCGGTATACTTAATTTTCCAGTATGCTACTAATTGGTTTAGTAATGTTAAAACAGCTTCTAATGTTAATGTGATTTCTACATAACAGAGAGGTGGCACAGAACTGATATTTTGACTACCAAACTTTCTCTGACATTCCTTAGTGTTACATGTTTAAGGACACATAAAAGCACTAACCAGTAACATTGATAAAATTGACAAAGAACTCGAACTAACAAACTTTTGTTTCTTTTTTTAAGTTACTAAACAAAGCCTGGGGGAAAATTCCATCATGGAGGTTTATCTCAAAACTCTAATTAAGCAGAAATTATGCAACCTTTCCAAGCTTACTCCTCAATGACAAAACACCATTAGCATGAAAACAACAAAAATGCCATTAGGTATCCTCTGACTATTAGGGATCATCCAGCCCCTTCTGTCAGGGTGCTATTTTTTTCCCTGCCAAGTAAGAAAGGCATCAGATTATCTTGCTGCAGTTAAAAGAATTTACTGCTTATTAATTTAATTCAATTAACTACTACAGTACACATAGAATACTTTTGTATTTGATGTTAATGGAAGGCTGGCAGGTTTCCTTCCAATACAATGTAACATATAAACAGTTTCTCCTGCTAGGTAGAAAACAAGCAACTACTGTCCTAGCTATAGTACCCTTCATTTCCAGCAACTTCCTTATTTTAAGGGGGGTGGGGGGGAATAAAACAAAACAATTAAAAAAAACCTACAAAAAAACCCAAGACTATTTTAAAGCTTTATGCAATGTGATTTCTACATTTAAAAAAAAAAACAAAAAACAAACAAAACTAAAAACTAAACCACAAAATATTTACACACAAACTATCAGACTAGTGAGATTTATTTTCACTTCCGAGATCAAATTATATTTCAACACATTAGTACAAAATCCAGTTTGGAAAATCCACTTGATGTCTCTTACCTTGCTACAAGAGATTCAACTGGCAGGATACCTGGGACATAATGAGCCAATGGGGAAATGAAGTGCCCCTCCAGGATTTTACAGTCAGATTGTTCCTCAACCTGCAGACGAAATGGGACAATCACAGAATATTTCATATCAGTGTTTAGCTTACTCAAAAAGCCAATCTCTTAAATTAGAAAAAGTATTATAGGATGAAAATATACTGAAAACACACCCCAAAGCTGAGACCTGTTTCAAACATAATGATACACATTATAAACACAGTCAAAATATTTGCTTCAAATTTTGCTTTATTAAAAGCACTGTTAAAAGAATTGAGAAATATTTGTAATACTGCCCCATTTTAAATAACTTACATATACTCAGACCTTAGTTTGGGGTTTTTTGAGACTCGAGATCTAACCTCCCCATACCTACAACTACATTATTACTGAAGAACAAATAAACTATCTCTACAGCCACTGTTTTAGCACAGAGCCTCCTTTTTCCAAACAAGGCCACTTAATATCTCCCAATACAATAGTTTCTTCAGCCCCTACAACCTCACTTCCTCCTCCCTCACAGAAGGATCTGTCTCCTTTTCTTGATACAGAGCAACAAGGAGCACCAGTGAAGTCAGTTAAAGCCACCTGTTAGAATGCTGGTGATCAGCAAAAGCTAAGCACCAATTACCAATATCAGCAGCAAGTTATGCTGTTACAACATTAAACATAGGAATATATAGATTCACGTGACAACAAGGCTCAACTCTCCTATAAAAGTAACCTGGTAAGTACTAAATTCATTTCAACTTTACATACTATCAGGAAAATAAATGTAGTTACAGTGTATCATCTCTTGCTTTTAAGTACCTTGTCAATGAACACAGGGTAATCTTTTGAAACCAGCGTCTGGCATTTCTCCCTGTTTCCAATGATCTTTCTGAATTCAAATATTCTGTTGAAATCAAATAAATAGATATGATTCAACTTTTAATCTAACAAAATAAAACATATATGTGTGTATATATTTATATATAAGTTTTCAGGAGCTAAACTACACCAGAAAGAAAATAGAAGTTATGAAGCCAGCTTTGCAATAACAGATTAATCAGGCTACCATACAGTGTGTGTACAAGAATGTTTTTCAGGGTTTTATTCTGAAGGAGAAAAAAAATTAGGTACATTGCTTGTGGTTGTACAGCTCTTAAATAGCATTTTACACCTGATATGCTAAAATAAATCATTTTTCAGAGCCAAGTTAAGACACAGCAGGCTCCTATACTTACACATCCTAGTAGCCAGATACATAGCAATAGAGAACTCTGTATGGATGAAAACCAGGCTGGACTGCCAGCATCACAATGCACTTGTCAATGATCTGAAGTCAAACTAGAAAGGAGTTTATAGCAGCACTTAAGGAAGTTCATAAACAGCACAAACTGGAGGATAAAGTTGAGAACTGGAAGATAGAGCTACTATTCAGAGCACCTAGATAAACTGGAGGAACAGGTCAACAAATATCTTCCTAAAGCTCAGTAATAAAAAAAGCCTACAGTTTCTTGCACCTAGAACAAAACTGCCCTGTGCAACAACACAGGCTGGTAACTTTCCAGCTAGGTAGTAGTGCTGCAGGAAAAGGCATGGGGTTTCTGGTGGACTGCAAAGGGAATGTGAGTTAGCATCACATCTTGCAGCTCCACAGACCAAAAGCATACCCTCTGCATTTAGCGATGAGGCAGCCACCCAGTCAAAGGAACAGTCTGCAGTGACTACAGAACAGTAGGCTGAGAGGAAATCTAGTTGCTTTCTTTTGCTACATAAATGGGCTGCAGAGTCTTACAGAGAAAAGGAAACAAGCCCCTTCTCTGATGTATATGTAGCAAGAGAATAAGAGACACAATGGCTGTGGGTGGCAACATAAGAAATTTCTACTGGAACACAGTGTACATTGTTGGGTTTTTTTCCCCACCATGGTAGTGGTTAAGCACTTGAAAAAGACTACGCTGAGAAGCTTAAAAATAACCTCTATCCTTGAGGGGCTTTCAAAACTCAATAGGCAGTAAGAAATTAGTTTTATTTCCAGTAAATATGTGGATTACATGTTATGAAGATGGTTCTCTAAACCTTAAATACTCTATGCTAATAACTTGCTCATTCTTGCAGTTGATCACATAACATCAATGTATTTCCAACTAACATGCAGATTTGGGTGAAAAGTGCATAACAGTATAAAAGGAAAAATCTGATCAACTCCCAAACACCAGACCAAAAGGACACAATATCACCAGATCAAAAATAGCCTTTGCTTTTTTTTTAATGAGAAACAGAAGGTATTTTCAGTACCTCTGTGAAAATAAGGGTAAAGGTACAAGATGTGTGTGTGCAGAGTAAGCTAATGAAGTGATGTTTTGCCTGACACTAA
Organism: Heliornis fulica; assembly: GCA_013399135.1. Taxonomy (NCBI): domain Eukaryota; kingdom Metazoa; phylum Chordata; class Aves; order Gruiformes; family Heliornithidae; genus Heliornis; species Heliornis fulica. The sequence continues at coordinate 271,550 of VXBZ01001454.1, forward strand.
AGCCTCTGACACTGCATTTGTGTATTTCCCCTGTAGTTAGGATACTGAAGGCCAAGTCTTACGTATTAAGGAGTTTCAACACGTGATAATGAGCTGAAGATAAAGCATGAAGGTATCAACATTCATCACATCAAATATATGCACAAACTACTTCAGATCACTTCTAGGCAGGATGGTCTCTAATACCAGTCAGTTACTGCTTGTAGTATACGAAATTAAATTTCATTTATTCTGATGGAGCTTCACCGTGATAGTTTTTTTAAAAACTCACAGCAACCAACCAAAAAACCCTCAAAAAATGAAAACCAAAGAAAGATGATACTGACACTTGCTGGCATGATAGGGCTTGCACACTAGGGAGTGGTACTCCCTCCTCCCACCAGCCAGCATGAGACGTCAGGAGGAGGCAGTATTCTTTCTTCATCCAGCTGAAGCCAGGCTGCTGATGAACAGGTCATCCTCCCTTTCAGGGGCAATACATGGAACAAATTCTTCCACCTTTCAGGTCAGCAAGCCCAATTCATACTTCCCACAGCTTTTGATCACGTGACAGGATTTTTCCCTGCTATGAAAAAGCCATAGCTGATACCATTATTACTATCAGCAATGCCTCTGCATTGCTGTTTGACACCAGTGTGCTCACCCTTACAGGTCCCCATGCAAGGGAAAATTATGGCTCTAGTAGGTGAGGCTTAACAGCAGAATTAGTCAGAAGTTCCTTTCCACAGCAATTGTCTTGCAAAGGGAGTGGGGAAGATGGGAGAGGAGAGTGAAATTTCATCATGTCTCACAAAAACCTATAAAGTTTTTGAAAGAGAATTTTGATAACATCAAAATGTCCCATTTCAGATACATACACACACCAGTACAGAAATGCTGTAATCAAAAGAACCCACATTTTCTCCTTTTACAACACAAGTAAACTAAACATTTAAAATGTTTATGTCCATCATGCTCATTTTGTAGAGAAGACTGCTACTTAAGAGAAAAATCAATTAAAGGCAGACATACAGAGCAAACCAAGTGCCATTTGAAAGTGAGACACTGTGAAGCTAACCATTTTCATTTGATTTACAAACAACCCCCCACATAAATCCACTGCTATCCACAGTGAACATATTTTATTTCAGTAAGCTTTAAAATTTTCTTTATTGATTTTTCAAATACATAAAAGTTAGCTTATTAAATGCAGATTTACACTTTCCTGTTTAAATATTACATTATGCAGAATATATATATATTCAATCACTCAATTTTTAAGCTTAAGAAATATAAGTGTTTAACCTTCAGGTGTTACTCTTAATAGCTAATAATATCAGCAAATATTTTAACACTAAGAGGCACTTTTTCTTTTTCATTTTCAAGACATATAAAAGGAATGAGTTTACTACTCTGGCTATGAAGATTCTAGCAAGATCTTCTTTAACATTCATCACAACAATTCCTCTGCAAAAATTCAGCAAGTCTTGTTTTTGTAGAATTCCTTTCAGCCATACAGCTTGAAGTACGTTATCATTTATGCATAAGAGAAAATCATGACTGGACACACACACATTTCCTCAAGAAAAGCCTCTTTAAATGGGAGCATTTAGCAAATATCCCTGAAGATTTCTTTTGAATTAGTTCCTGCCTTGGTATGTAAACACATGATTTCCTGAACAAAACAAACTTTAACACTTTTTTTAATTGCAGTACAGTAACAATTGTTCTTCAAGGGTTCTGGGGTTTTTTATACAAAGTATTGTTTATGCTGTTATTTTTTAACAAATCACCTTTTCAGATCCTCTGGCTTTCCCCATCCTCTGATGAAAAGTTTAGTGAGGAGAAGCTTTCTGTATAATACATCTAATTTACTCACACCCATTAGCAGCAAACTGACATCTAGAAAACAAAAAAAAGTTCAAAACAAGGCAGTTAAAAGAATTATCTTGAATCACAAGTTCATTATTTGTAACTCAAAGTAGGTTCTTACTGACATCTGTATTAATGAAAAGCTATACTATTATTACTCCAAGAAGCAAACAAAAAGCCATACCAAATTTATTCCAAGGAGATTAATCTTGTTAACAGGTTTTTTAGGAAAATGAAATTTAGGAGTAGGAATCTGACATGCCTAGTTCAACCAAAAATTTATTGATATTTACGACAAGCCAGCTCAAGAGGCATGTAAGATTACAGAACTGAATCTTCAACCAGTTGAAACTATATTTTACTTGAACCACTAAAACAAGGAGTATCCTTGATCTCTATCCTGTCAATACAGCTTATGATAGGAAGAACTTAGCAGTCAAAATGCACCTGGATAAATACATCTCAGAAGAGAAGCTGGAAAGAGCAATTGGTTATTGGGATTAAAAAAAAAAAAGAAGAAAAGAAAATAGCTCCAGTAACTGATGTAGAGAAAGCTTACTTTTGTAAACTTGTCTTCACTGATGACTTAAGCATACATCTTAACCCTTAATTTATCCATTCCTTTCCAATTTTTGCCAAGTCATGTCTTACAGTTTTTGAAAATGTTGCTCCCTTCCCCTTCAGAGAAGAAACGATGCCATCAAATTCTTTACCAGTGTAATTTATTTTTCAACAAATACACAAACTCAACTATAGCTAAAACCATTGAGATTTTAGGCAAGCTGAATATTATTTTCAAAGCAATACTTACTGAAGTGAACAAAGAGCCACTGCTGTGCTCTTCCAGTTATGTAGGAAGACAAAAAAACTCCAAAACCAAACAGGCAACTCAAGCCTGGCTTCTTGATCAGCAGGATACAGGTTATTCAGTTAAAAAGATAAAGGTCCAGGATCTGCACACACCTAAGAAAATAAGATTTAATTATCAAAGACGTAGTTAGCAAATTACCTTCAACTATTTTCTAGTATTTCCAGATTCCTTCATACTAAATGGTCTAATTAACTTTGTAACACTCCAAATAATGCAAGTTAAGTCATAAGTGGTTTTGGTTGGGGTTTTTTTTATTTTTTCATTTTAATCCAATGGTCACTGTGATCCTGACACACTTCAACATGCTGATTCTTAAAATAAACTTATCTGGATATAACAAGTTAAAATTGGGGTCAGATTAATAAATGCACTCCGCCATACTTTAAAAAAGCTAATACTTAAAAATATACAGGGAAAAAAAAAAAACCAAACCCAGACCCAATACTCGTAACACTGAAGTTACTATCAAAATAGAAATTGTAGAGGACTTAGGGTGATTGAATACTAGAACAAGCCTCCCAGAAAGCCACAATGGTTCTACATTTATTCCTCACAGGGCAGAAGTAAAAACCTAAAATCACCAGAGTCCAAGTGGGGATCTTCTATTTTAACACTGTAGAAAGTTAGTTCCTACTCCACCAGTCCCAAGCAGCTGACATTGTAATCTTGTTATTCTGACCCGTATCTGCTTGATCTAATAGAATCACAACCTCAATTCAGGCTTCTTCCTTGCCCCCACTCTAGAGATATCCATTGACCTCACATGCTGTTGGCATAATGGAAATATTTACCAGCCCCTGCAAGGTCCCTCATCAACCTTTTGGAGCAGAACAGCTTGGTATTTTCCTGGTGTTAGATACTAACTCATTGGTGGAGACAGGGACAGCTACACAGAGCAGACTCTCTATGGGGCTGTCAAGACAGTTCAGTGAGTACACACAAGAGTAAATCTATGCTGTCAAAAATAAACTAAAGCTAGATTTGTAGCTTTATCGGCACACTGCATATCAGTAACCGTGAAAAGAAATTTTAATTAATATTTTGATGCTTATGCTGCCTTTAATTAATGTTTTGATGCTTATGATGCCTTGCACACTTAGTTTGCTTGCTGGTTTGTTTTGGGTTTTTTCAATCCTCTCCAAAATAAAAACCAATTAACATGAAAAAGAAAACATGATGATGTTATTTTTGCTGTGAGCGTAAAGGCTTGCGTGCTGAGCTCTCCCTGTTGCAACAAGGCAATGCCAAAACAAGTTTCTAGACAAGTACATTATATTTAAGTGCAACATTGATTGGGGCAAAAGGGCTGCCTCATCCTGTATTCCATTTCATTGACTGCAAACTCTAAAATAATTCAGGATATTTCAATTAATCACATTCAAGATTAAACCACTACTGGAAAGAGTACAGTAAGCACTAGACAAGAAACTACATGAAGTACATTGTATAGAACTTCTCAGAAATATTACTGAGATGAACAGGGGGCATCCTCTTGTTTTTATCTTGGTGACAGGAGGGCAGGCTCTCAGAGATTCAGTCACTGACCACCACTGTCTATGTGGAAAGACAGTTACAAATACTTGCACCCTCAGAAAAGGCAAATGCAGCTGTTAGAGGCTCAAGTATAACAACCAAAATAAAGAGTATATTTTAGCAGTGGGAGTTTGAACTTAGGAAAAGCAGCAGCAGAGCTTGTTTTGGAATGTGACTGGTTTCCCACAACTTGATACCACACGTGTCACACCATGATCACTTTGTAAGACAGATCAGCAGGAAGCAATGACCTGATAAAGATGCCATGTAGTTGTATAGGCCAAGAAACAGTACCTGTGTTATAAATATCTGATGAGTATATTCCAAACATGTTAAGCTTTGCATAATTTTAAGTTGTGAATTGAAACAATAAGAGATACGAAGGTACATTAAGTAGAGATGCAGTAAAAAGAAACCCCAAGTTTTAAAATAATATTTTCCAGAGAAGAAGACAAGGAAACCTAAAGATAAGTTCTAACTAGGCTCTTACTCTAGGAAAAGTGGTTTTCTTGGCTTCCCAAACCCTCATACGGTACTGTAACTATAAATTCTTTCTGTATACACTTATTTACACAAAAATTCACCTGAAATCCAACCCATAAAAGGATCAGCTATTCCCTTTTATCCAACGTGTGCAGCTTCAGTTACAAGAAAAACACTACTGAGAGGTACATAAAGACTTTATTGAAGGCCCAGGCTATTGTTTCTACATGTGAATATGAAACAGCTCCTACTAAGAAGTCACCCTGAAAAAGCCAAAAAAAGGTATGTGTTTTAGAAGGACATCGCCTTGTCTCGCTTACAATTAATGTCAGGTCACGTTTGTGGGTTGCTGGTTTGGCTTTTTGTTGGATATAGTTTTAATAGATTTTCATATATTTTATATTTTTTTCCTTTTCCCAACATCTAACAATGCTGAAAATGAATAAATAAATTATAGAATCATAGAATCATAGAATGATTAGGGTTAGAAGCGACTCCCAGAGGTCATCTAGTCCAATCCCCCTGCAAGAAGCAGGGAAGAAGTTACGGCGACAAGTCAGAAAGGAGCCGCACAACCCGTGCGCGCTGTGGGATACAGAGGAACCTGGGGATAAAGGAAAGGGCCTGCGCCAGAAGCGTTACAGGACGGCCGAGCACCCCGCCGCTGCCTACCTGCCCTTCCTCCCGCCGCTCCGGCTGCCGTTACCAGCGGACACAGAGCCTAACCCCAACATTCGCCGGTCCAAAGTGCAGGGCTCAACAGACCGCGCCCGGGGCTGCAGGTGACCCCCGCAATCTCACCGCTCGTTGTCGGAAACCTCCTCAGACTCTTGAGGCGGGGAGGGGCTTAGCCGCCCCCTCCCGCC
>VXBZ01001454.1:277181-306538 GCA_013399135.1 Heliornis fulica
ACGCCCCGCTCAGGACCCCCAGCCGGTCCCTCTGCGCTAGGCCGGGGGCCGGCAGCCCGTCCCGGGGCGAGGCCACCTCAGCTGGCGGCAGGGAGGTGCCAGCAGCGCCGCCGGGGCTGGGCACAGCCGGGAGGGAAGAGCCCGCGGGATACATTCTCCTCTCTCTCAGTTGAGAGCCGCACGGAGACCGACCGGCACCGACCAACCGCCGCTCCCCGGGCGGGTGGGCAGCCCCCTCCTTCCCTTCTCGCCCCGTCCCCTCCCGTCCGTCCCGCGAAGGGCACTCACCCTACAGCCCGGCGCTGGGGCACCGCATGGGCGGGCGGGAGGAGGGCGGGGGGTCAGGGCCGACCTCACGCGCGGGAGTGCGCGCGCGCGCGCGCGGGAGGGCAGGCGCTCTGCACGTGACCAAACGCTCGCGCTCGGGCGGCTCCGCGCTTGTCTGTCAGCGCGCCCTCTGGCGGCCGCGAGCGCGAAGGGCGGCCAGCGGCCCGGAGGCGGTAGGTGGGTGGATCTCGGCCCTACCGGGGCTCGGGAGCGGCCGCGGTTGGGTATGGCGGCAGTCGTCTCGGATTCGGAGGTGGCTTCTGAGGGGCAGGAGCCTTTGCTGAGTCCCGGGGAAGCGGCGGCGGAGGAGAGCAGGTAGGGGGCTTGTTCCTTCCCGCACCCCTCCTGTCTGAGGTGGCGAGGAGGTTCCTCGCGCCGCGGGCTGAGGGGAGCCGCGCTAAAGACCGGGCGCCTCCCGTCCCTCCCTGCTCCGCGGCGGGGGAGGCTGAGGCGACACCCGTGAGCGTGACGAGCCCCTCTCGGCCCTGCGTGAGTGTTTTACTGCGCAATGGAAGCCCAGGCTTGAGGGAAGCTGCCGGCCTATGGATCCGGCGGAGGAGATACTCTCCCCGCCGCCTTGCCCAGGCGCTCTGGTAGTCTGGGTTCGGGGCGCCGCCTCCCTCGCCCTCTGGACCCCTGCTTCTCTGGCATCGCCGGCGGCTCTGCCTTAAAGAAATAAACGCGCTTGCTTGGAAAGTGTCTAAAAAGTACAAACATGGGCGGTTGTGGTGCTGTAACACGAGTGTTTAATAGTGGTCTGTGGTCTTCTGCGGGCAGCAGGTGATCTCTTGGGCTTTCTCCGTCCGGTAGTAAAATAGCAGCGTCGGGGTGGCTGCTGCCGCCTTAGCTGAAGTGCTCTCACACTTGAAAAGTACTCCTCGATGTAATTTACGTCTTGAAAGTCACCAAACATAGCATATGTATAGCATATACGAGCGTTTGACTGACCTCTTCCTATGCGTGATGGGCAATAAAGCAACAGAGAGCATTTATAAACATCGTTTACGTGGTTAAAGAACTATCAAACCGAGAGGCACGTCGATGGTGCAAACGTTTCTGAGGAAATAAGTGTACAAATCATGCTGTGAAGTAGTTGTATTAGCTTTAAATTTGCTGTATGCCTACGTCTCCATCTTCTGCACTGAAGTTATTTTGTTTAGAATACTTCAAAAGAAGCAAAGAACCCTGAAATGTTCTTGCTTTTGAAAGGGTTGGTGGGTGTCAGAGAGTGCTTATGAATTTTAGAAAAATAACTTACTACTCACAAAGTCTGTAACTTGAGTTTAGGTTGGGGTGTAGTTTTGTTTGGGTTTTGTTTTTTGGGTTTTTTTTTCAGCCCTTACAATCTTTAGGAATGTATTTGTCACACATCTCTTACACTGCATAGTTGTAAGTTACATCTTATACGTTGCATAATTACATTGTATAGACTGGACATTCCTTTTAGTGTAATTAGTAGCTGTTCAGGTTGGGGGGGGGCACGCTGCTTTACAGTCACAGTTCTGAATAGATGTTTCAGGTTTTATGGTTTACTACACACTTCTTAAAGCCCATACATGATATTTGATGCTCCAAATGTCTATACAAAGATATTTCAGAATTTAAGATCTCTAGATAAAGATCTCTTTATGTAGCGTTTGAATGCAGTGGTATGTTACAGCATTTCTATTGGTTTTCTGAGGGGTTTTGATTTGTTAGTCTAGTGTTTTTCAGTGATTAATTAGCTTGCTTCTGAAATAAATTCTTTGTATTCTTTGCTGTGTGGAAGCCCATTCCTACATAACAGTTTACACAATTGTATTGAGAGGTGGATGAAAAATGTTTTCAGGGTCTTGTGAGAACAACTGGAGAGAATCTGATAATGATTTCTTTCTCTCTTGCATTTTCGGTCAAAACCAGGGATGTTGTGGAAACACAAGAGCATTATAAGAGCAGGTGGCGATCCATCTGGATTATGCATCTTACTATGTTTCTCAGTAGTGTAGGTGAGTAAACACAGGTGGGTTTCAGTGTTATTTGCTTAACTATAACTTGGTTTGAAAATTACAGGGGTTTCGAGATTTCAGCTACATCGCTCCTTTAATGCTACTATTCTTTTATAATCTTGAAAAGGTGTTTTTTCTGGTTCTTGAAAAGAGAAGATATGACTAGCAAATGAAACGCGTATTTAATAAGTTAAATAATACAGTCTCAAAACTAAGTAACATGTAACTTAATTATTTGCTTATGGCTTTGGGATAGATTGGGGTAAAAAGTAGTGGCAGAATAAAGTTATTGCTCAGAACCAAACACAATGAAGGTCACGTTTTTATATCCGAAGTGAAACTCATAAGGAGTGAAAACAGAATGCTGAGTTCGAAAGAGGTAAGATCTTTGGGGGAATGTATGTTGCCTATTTCAAAACATGTGTGGGAGCTTGTTTTCTCCTGTGGGATTTTGCATCTCCACTGCAAAAAAAATTACTGTTTTGTTCCTCAATAACTGCCCCTGGAAACAAGAAATCTGTTGATTTTTGACTTCTGGTGATTTTTCAGTGGCCCTAGAAATTAGCTTGAAAGTTACATTTATTTATAATTGAAAATTATACTTAAGTGATTTTATTTTTTTATTATTATTTGATGAATTAAAATTTATTTAGTAATGAAATGCAAATATGTCAATATATTAAGTAAGGTTATTTTTTATTACAGGGACCTTGTCTTTTCATTAGGAGAAAAATTCTGATGCAGTTTGCTTGGCGTATCAGTATTCATTTCACTGTAGTTTTGGGTTTTGGTGTTTGGGTTGTATTTTTTTTTTTNGTTTGTTTTTTTTTTTTTGTACAGTGTGTATGCTCCTATAAAGTGTTGTTTTAAAAATAGTTCTTTCTATTAGGAGGAAATACCACTACTTAAAAAAAAGCACATAATATGTAGTTTTTTCAGGTGACAGACAGGCACAGTTTTAGACTATAAGGCACAGTTTTAGACTATAATGCACAGAAGAGTAAACCTGTAGTAACTGTTCCAGTAAAGCAAATTACTGATAAATATAGCAAATAAAGTAACTTCAATTATGTTTTTGCTTCATTGCAGGTTTCTCAATTGTAATTATGTCTGTGTGGCCATATCTCCAAAAGGTTTGTAAATTTTTATTATTTTTTTTAATAATAAGAACTGAAAACTCCCGCTTAGAAAGCATGTAATAGAAAACTTGGTGGTTTATTTTGGAAAAGAAACAGTAAAGGGAAGTTTGTGGTTATGAGAGACCTTTATTTTGCTATCCACTTAGACCGTTTTTGTTTTTTTCATGTAAAATCTGTCAGCTGATTTCCTGAATTGATAAAAGTACAACAAATGCAGAAATACTTGGTTTTCCAATATAATTTCACTGTTTTCTTGGGCATTGAATCATTAGAAATCTCTTTATCTGAATGCATTTGTATTATTAACACATAGTGCGCAAGGCTTGTTTGCATTTTGAAGAAAAAACAAAATGGTAGCTGACATTCTTAACAAGGAATGGTCTTTTTTCCTGGGTAGTGATTTTAGCTTCATAGAATCATAGAATGAGTTAGGTTGGAAGGTACCTTTAAAAGTCATTGAGTCTATTGCCCCCTGCAGTGAACAGGGACACCTTTAACTACATCAGATCGTTTCAGAGCATCCTTCAAGCCTGACCTTGAATGTTTCCAGGGATGGGGCTTCCACCACCTCTCTGGGCAACCTGCTCTCGTGTCTCACCACCTCATAGTAAAGAACTGCTTCCTGATGTCTGATTGACACCTACCCTGCTCTTGTTTAAAGCCATTCCCACTCATCCTGTCGCCACATGCCTTGTAAATAAAACAGCTTTATATCCATCAGTAGCCCCAAGTCCTTTTCCACCACTGCTCTCTATCACATCGTCCCCCAGCCTGTGTTGGTAATGAATGTCCTGACCCAAGTGCAGGGCTTTGTATTTTTCTTTGTTGAACTTCATGAGATTTGCACGGGCCCACCTCTCAAGCTCATCCAGATCCCTCTGGATGACATCCCATTCCCTGACAGGAAGTTATCCCTGAGGCACTCCAGGAACCTCCTGGATTCTCTACAGCTCACCTTACTCTCCTAGCAGATGTGGGGGTAGTGGAAATTCCCCAGCAGGACAAGAGCCTTCCAGCATGAATTTGTTTGTGTTCTTGTTTAAAGTGTCATAAAAGGTCTGTATAACTTCTAATTCAATCTCTGCTAAGGTTTTACTGCTCCTGAAGTTGTAGAAGGCAGTTTCAAATGCAAGTTTGGAAGAACTTATCCTGGGCAGGGTCCTAGAGGTAGCGATAAAATTGAGGCTGATGCTGTATTCTTGGAGAATAAAATAGAGTGTATGATCCACCTTGTACATCAGGACAGAGTCAGGCACGTGCAGCGATGGTTTAAGTGATTGCTTGCTCCTGGCATGCAAACTGTCTACTGTACTGCTTAAGTAATGCCTATGGCATCAGCAGTGCTCTATGAAAACTGTTTGAGTTTGGAAATGTCTCTCTTGCAGCAGTCTCGGGAGCAAAGCACTCTTTATTGTCTTGGTGCATTGCTGGAGACTCTTAGCCAATATTTATTGTGCCAGGAAAAGTGCTAGGTGAAAACTACTGCTGTTGAGCCCCAGAGTGGTGTATTTATGTTAAACACCATGCTATGCCATGCCATGTGGATGCACCAATTTATATAGGGAGAGCTTTGGTTTGACACTGCATTGCGTAGTAGCATGTACCCTCAGAATTGCAGTGCAGTCTTGAGTATTTCAGGTACAGATTCTAAAATGGGTTTTGTTTATATTATAAAATGCTGTATTACTTTGCTCATAGATGAATTTGTTTCTGCAGATTGATCCCACAGCGGATGCAAGTTTCTTGGGCTGGATTATAGCTTCTTACAGCATTGGCCAAATGGTTGCTTCTCCCCTCTTCGGTTTATGGTCCAATTACAGGCCAAGGAGAGAACCTCTCGTTGTTTCAACTGCTATTTCAGTAGCTGCTAACTGTCTTTATGCCTATGTCCACGTACCTCATTCACACAACAAATACTACATGCTGACTGCACGTGCTCTTGTGGGATTTGGAGCAGGTAACCACAGCAGAATTTACATTTCTAAAAATTATTAAGTTCTGTATTAAGTAGTTAACATATTTAGTACCAGTTACCATTATGGGAATGATAAGTTAAGCAAGGAGTTAGCCAATACTAGTTTATAATAAAATTGTGTAACTTTGCAATTGTGTATAAATACTTAAGGAAGTGCTGGGTCATATTTTCCTGAAAAATAAGGAAAAAAACCCAACCCAACGGTAAAATAACTATAACAGAATAATTTGTAATATAACTTTGTATTTACATGGACACTTTCTTGCTTTTGTTTTTGGAAGGAAATGTAGCTGTAGTTCGATCGTATATTGCGGGCGCCACTTCTCTTATGGAAAGAACAAGTGCCATGGCCAATACCAGTGCCTGCCAAGCAGTTGGCTTCATATTAGGACCAGGTAAAGCATATATTCTTTAATATATCTCTAATACTTTTTAGGATTAAATTAGGCATTGGAAGGAGGAATCCTCAGCAGCTGTATGTTGGGGATTTTAAGGCATAGCTTGTCATTAGAATAAAAATTGAGTGAATGGGTTCCACTCAAACATAGCAATACATGTATGCCAATAAAAATTAAAAAAAATTTAGTCCAAAATAAATCTATGTGTTAAAAATTAGCTGTTCTGAATTACTGGCTGCAGGAAAACCATGTTCCAAGATGCTCTCTTGTACCAGTACCTACTAAATAATCTGTGACTAATTGCTCTTTATGGAGAAGGGAATTTAACATTACTCAGAAGAACATTTTTATCTTTCCAAAAGAACTGAAAATTTCACTTTGCCTCATGTTGTAGAAAATATCATCCAACAGATCTTCCTGATGTTGTTGTGATGATCACAAAATCTTCATATTGGTCAAAATTTTAAGGCATGGCACAAGTATTATATGGAGTTAAGGGAAAAAAACTGTTCAAGGGGTGTTTAACTGTGGCTCCCAAGATACTTTATCTGCTTCATGGGAGAAGCATGTTAGATTTGCTTGGTGGTGTAAAAAGAAACCAGCAATTTTGTCCTGGAGAGCCTTTGCTGATTATTTGTCTTCTATAGCTGGAGATTAAGACTATCCTATTAGTGGAGGTGAAGTGCTCTCTGTATGGTAATATAATAAGGTGAACATTTGTAGCTGAAAGTTTTTCTCCAGTGGATTACTGCTAGTGCTGTTGGTAAGAGCATTAAAGCGTCTAGAGCAACAAAATATCTCCATTCTTTGTGTGATTTTCGTGGAGTGTAAGTTTAGGTAATTACCTTTCTTAAATTGATGGAGACTCTCGGTCCATTTCTTAGCAGTAGTATACAAATTACCTGATACCTTATAATATTTTGCTCTCTATCAATTTATATTTAAAAAATAACCCACCAAAACCACAGACCAAACCAAACCACAAACAAACTTCTTTTCTCTCAAGCCTGCCCTTAGCAGGAGGGACAGTTGGGTCCCAGGACCAAGGTTTTACATGTAGGAAGAAGAAGAAAAAGTAAATCATTATTTGCACCTGGCCAAGAAAATTAACCATGGGCACACCCAGAATTCAGTTGTAGTTCTTTAACATGTATCTATCATGCTGTTAGTTACACAGTGTTTTCTGCATGTAGCCAAGTAGATTTCTGGCTGGTTGAGCCAGAATACCCACTGGTATTTATCAGTTTATTTAGAGTAGGATTCTCAAAATGTAAAAGGTGTGATAATGTGTAAATTTTATTTAGCAATTGAAGAGCTTCACTGATCCGCATGTCTTATATGTTTATTTTATGTGTTATAATATTTTCTTAATGTTTCTCCAGTTTTCTTAATAGATATATGTTTTTAAGTTTTTCAGACGTGTTTTACACTTATTGGAGAAGAAGGAATAACATGGAAGTTAGTTAATCTTCAGTTAAACATGTATACGGCGCCGGTTCTATTTGGAGCTCTCTTAGGAGTTATTAATATTATTCTCATCTTTGCCATATTCAGGTAATCAAGTAAAGAAAGATAAATGTTCTACCTTGTTTTAGTGGATGATTTACAGAAAAGTAATATCCTTCTCAGAAGGAGGAGTAATAAGCCTGAAATCTGGAGGACCACAAGGCTTTATAAGTTGGGTTTCTACCTTACATATCTTTTTCATTATTCTTCTAACTTCATCATAGTGATGTTACAGCTAGAATAGGAACTGATGTAAAAAGGTAGAGCTCTTAGACTATTACCTTAGCCTTGATATATTTTTAATTTTTATTGTTTCTGCCCATGTTTTTGCTCTAAAGAAATGAGGTTATGTTGTCTGTAGCATTCTCAGTGTCTGTCTTTTCTTTAAGAATATCAAGGGGGGATTTTTATGAATTATCCCTTCGGTATCAGTGATTGGAGGGGGAGAAATGCATACAGATAAGAGATATTCTCCCAGTACAATATTTTATTTCTTGAGTATAGTGATGTTCACTGCAGTCAAATGCCAACTACACAAGTGATACTTAAAGGGGTGTATTAACATGTCTATTAATGAAAACAGTTCTAAATTCCTAGAGAGTGTCGAGTGGATGACATGGGACGGCAATGCAAAAGTATCAACTATGAAGGAGAAGGTACCTATATTTTCTTGAAAACTCATGTGATTAAAATACTTGTAAATGCTTGTACATAATAAGGGACTACTTCAAATTTATAAAGTCTGATGTTTTGGGAACTTGGAAGTGAAAAATAAGCTGTATCTCTTAATAACTGGTCCAGAAATTGCTTCATGTCCACATGTGTCAGTATGTGTCCCTAGTGCTGTCAGGTAGCAATGAATAAAAAAGAAAAATTAGATAGATTGCATGGATCCTTCCATATTATCACTCTAGAACTGTCTCTTTCACAAGACAGGATTAAGTCATACATTTAATACATTAAAACATTACCCTTCATTTCTACTCTACAGTCCCACTTTTTGTTGTGTGTCATGCTGTGTAATACTGTTACTGCAAATCAGCTTACATATATATGGTACCTTATTACAAGATGTATGTTGTGTAAGTAAATTTGGTTAGTGAGACTAAAGTATAATAATTGTCACATGCAGTGCACCAGCTTCTGTTCAACATGTGCCCTTTTTGTACACAGTTCAGAATTTTTTAAAATGTTGTGAATATCCCTGTCACTTAAAGAACTAAAAGTATGTGAACGGTCAACTTACACCTCTTTTTAAATCTATTGAAGCTGTATGTGCAAGTGTGTGAAAACGCTCTGCCTGGGTAGAGGAACAAAGGCTCTGTGGCAGTGCAGAGAAATCTACCATGTACCTTGACCTTGCTAGAGGAACAGAAAGTGTTTTAGTTTCCTTCCATTGTTAAGATACTGAAAGAAGTTTGCTTATTTTGCTATTACTTAGGACTTGTCAGTTCCAGCACTACAGTTGGAAAACAGATGGCAGAACCAATTTGGAAATAATTTTCCTTCATAGTGAGAATTGATTTTAACCAATTCCATTTTTAGTTTAAAATATACTTAGATTGTCAAAATATAACTTCTTATTCACCCACCAACCTGCATGTTAAATACTTAAACAAGTAAGGAAGTCATTTCTGTTTGTAGCTTGTGGTTTTGTAAAAAAAAGTCACTTTGCAGTTTATTCTTTTCTTTTATTGCAGAAAGAGGGGTTCTGGATCAAGATGCAGAAGGAAACACTGACCATGTTGCTGTAGTAGCAATCAATATTCTTTTTTTTGTCATCTTGTTTGTGTTTGCTGTCTTTGAAACGTAAGCTTGCTTATTTTCTCTCAAAATACTTAGATATATAATGCAGTTAGACTGGGTGTGCACGTAAAGGCTTTTCTGTTGCACCCATTTTCTTAACCATACTCCTTCATAAATAGAAATTCCCAACCAGAATCAATCAAATTGATTATTCTGGTATAGAATAATGAAGTAATTAAATAACTGAAAATACATAGCATATATTTGGTGATATATATTTGTTAATTAATGTCGTTTTGTTCTCTCAATTTAGTATAGCTACTCCATTGACAATGGATATGTATTCCTGGACCAGGAAAGAAGCTGTTTTTTATAATGGAATAATCCTTAGTGTGGTTGGTGTTGAATCAGTTATTGTTTTCATGGTGGTTAAAACACTATCTAAAAAGTAAGTTCTTTTGTATTTATTGGAATAAGCTATAAGGTCTTTAGCACCTTCATAAATTTTACTTCAATTAAATAATATATTTAATTGTCATTGCATCCTTTGATAGGACTGGAGAGCGTGCCATACTCCATGGAGGCTTACTGATTGTCTTGGTTGGATTCTTTATCTTACTGCCTTGGGGGAAAAAGCTACCAAATATCCAGTGGCAAGGTATAATTCAGGTCATTCTAAACTATCATCATAATGTTTTTTTGAAAGCTTTTTGAGGGTTTTTTTTTCTTAATGGTACACGTAACATTTTTATTTTTACAGAAATAAAGAATAACTCCATTCCCAGAGCAATCCCCACAGAAATGTTAATGCCTTTCTGGAATTTGCAAGTAATGCAGCCTCCATCCAACTATACAGAACCTGTAGGCTGCCCTGTCACACAGTCCTGGTGCCTGAATACTCCTATGATCTATCTGGCCCAGTATATCTGCTCTGACATACTAATAGGGTTGGGCTATCCAGTTTGTAATGTCATGTCCTACACTTTATACTCAAAAATTCTTGGACCAAAGCCTCAGGTAAGCATGATGCTTAAACAGTTTCTTTCATTTGCTCTGCAAGTCATGCACCCTCTTTGTTAGAATGAGGGATCTAGCTAAAATTCCTTTCATCATTAGGCAGATAATAGTACGTTTCAACTGGGGCACAGGTTTCCAGGAATTCTAATCCTTTCTTAAAATCCAAGGTCACGTTCCTAGAGGAATTAGAAAGCAAGGCTTGTACTACGATTTATGGCAAAGCTTGCAGTATGGTAATTTCAAAACAACTGAGTCTGCAGCTCGAGACTTTCATGACTGTTCCAGAAGAATATTTTTTTGTAACAACCTGTCATATATTTGGAATATCAGTATGGAAAAATGTTCCTTTTACTAAGTGTATTTTATAAAGAGTACAAATGCTATGATACCTCCAGTTATTGGTATTTTACAGTGGTGAAACACATAGCAAGCTGATACTGCTGCCTAAGGAAACATTTTCTTTTCTTCACCTCTTGTCTTTTTTTTTTCGTATTATATTTGGTGTAAGAAATGAAATGCTTTGAGCCAGAATGCCTTCTTTTTAGAAAGTGATAGAGTATGTAACTCATTGGAGCCTTTGAGGTAGTGCTTAGAGAAGCTGAGTGAAGTGCTAAAAAAGAGTAACTCTTCGAAGCAAATACTAAGTATCTTAACCAATTAAGAAAGATAAGCAATTGCTTAAACACACATTTTCTAATTAGGATAGGTGTTGAGGATTATTGGCAAGCCAAATAATTTCTGTATCACTAACATAAGCTTTTGATCTTCTGCAGGGTGTCTACATGGGATGGCTGACAGCCTCTGGAAGTGGAGCACGAATACTTGGGCCTGTTTTTGTGAGCCAGATATACACGCACCTGGGACCACGTTGGGCATTTAGCTTAATCTGTGGAATAGTTGTGGTCTCTCTCTTACTCTTGGAGATAGTATACAAGAGACTTATTGCCTTTTCTGTCAGATATGGAAGGGTGCAAGAGGATTGTTAAATATTTTACTACTTTAAAAAAAAAAAGTAAAACCAACCAGAAATAATATATATTTAGTTTATTGCTAATTTTAATGAAGAGTACCTAACTGCTGACCTTATTGGCTGTGTGCTAAGAACTGTACATGTGTACTTATACATTATCAGAACACAGTATGCTGTATGGTTACCCCTGCTGCAGCAGAACATTTGTATTCCGCTTTTTAGCAGCAGAGGAAGGGATGTGAACAAGTTAAATCAAGGCAATGGCACGTTTGAACTGTGTGCCATTTAAATAATGCACCTACTGAATGAAGCTGTGAAGGTCACAGGTTATGTGCATCCTTTCCAGGAAGAAGGTAAATGAAATATTTATCTTGATTCTGTGAATCAGGATTAGTAACTATTTTCTAACTAGAGGATTAGTTGAGCTACGTGCACTTTGTATGGAAACACCACTACTTAAGTGAGCCTTCTGATGTTCAGTTTTCTAGCTTGTAAGCACTGGTTAATACAAAATGTCTTACTTCAGAAACTTAATTATATACAGTCCCTCTTCTCCAGGATTTCAAATGAGAGGTGACAACTGTAGAGGAGGATAGATGCCTGCTTCACAAGTAGTCATGGGATTTGGGTACTAAAAATTGCAGCCTTGGTGGCTGTTACTTGAACTACAGTGAAACTACATGCAACTTTTTTTCTACAGTTTTCCTGAATGCCTCTGTGTAGCAAGAAAGATAAACTGCACAGAGTTGGGTTATGTGCAGCTTTTTTTTTAACTCTACCACAAGGAGGAAGTACTAAGTGTGGTGGTTGACACTTTCATTGCCCTTTGTGAGAACGAATGCACTGTACTGAAGAACCTGTATTGAAGTTATGTAAAAAGGAGGAAACTGGCTCCTTGAGTATTGACTATTACTTGTAGCCTGATCTTATTTTTCTGATTAATATGGTATGAGAATCGAGAATTTGTAGTGTTTGAATCATTTTTGGGTGTTTTGGGGTTTTTTTTAAGTGAAAAAAATGCCTTTCAATATGGGACTTAAGATCATCTGTAGGGGTTTTATGTTTTGGTACTTCTGGGAGAAAAAATGGAATAACTCTAGTGAGAGTTGTAGCTGCTGCTTAATGTGTTTAATATGTGATGCTTACTGAATTTATTAAATGTAATTAAGAATTCCTGTGTAATCAATTGTTCAAACACTAAAACTACACAATTAAAATACTATTTTTTCACTACTGACTGAATAAAGTGTTTTTCTCTCTTGGGCTTTCCAGCTGCAGAATCAAAAGTTACTAGGAAGAGCTTTTTATATGCCAATTTATAATATATAGTACCAGAAATACTGTGTTTCGGTGGTGAAGACAGCAAAGTGAAGTGTGTAGAGCAACTAGAAGTTACTTCAGCTGTGACAAAAGCAAGTTTTCAAAACTTCTAACACTGAAGATGTTGTTCTACAACTCAGTTTGTGCTGAAAGTAAGTATGGTGTAGGTTTTGTATTACTGTTGTTTTTCAGTTAACTTCCAACTTAAGATAATCCTTCTAAGTATCCAAACTTTTTGTCACTCTTAAGTGTAACAGATTTAAAGGATAAAATTAGACTAAAGTAGCATCTGTAGTGAATACCTACAGAACATTCCTAGAAAAGGGTAGCCCATGAACATTCAAGTTTATGTAATTAGTAATTAAAATTAAGGAAACGCTTTAAATTCTTGGGCCCTGAGCCTTGGTTTTACTTTCCTAGGTCAGCTGTATTTCAAGCTCTGGGGTGCTTAGTATCCTCTCACTGTTACAAAACATGCTCTTGCATTCACAGGTAGGGCTTCTGTTTCTTTAATTCTGGCTAGCAATATAACCTAACTGCACTTTAAGTTAGACCAATCCTTTGAAGCGAGCTGATTTGTTCTTCCTAAGCATCTGTGCTTTTCTGCCCTTTGGTGTCTAACTCTGAAAACTTCAACTGTCCGTAGGTTAAGCTTTAAAAGTCAGTTGATTTAGTCTAAGAAGTGTACTAAAAGATTATTTGTAAGCAAGCTATACTTATGTTTGTTCTCCTAGACTTGCAAGTTTTTTGGGGTTTTTTTGAATAATATATACGATCTAGCTCATTAAAGACTTACAGTTAAATTTTTACCACGCAGTCATTGCCTCAGAGTATTAAGGTCCAACATGAGAAGGTAAAAATTCTGGTGTCATTTAAAGCTTTTTTCGAAGTTGCTACTCTTATAGATATAAGTGTGGAGTTTCCTTTATTTGGACATTGTTAACAAAGCAATTACACGTTTTTCTATTCAACATTAGATAAGAACTTGCTTGAAGTCAAGACTAATTCAGCTCTAAGCTGAGCCTGCAGATTTGCAAAAGCTATATTAGAACATTTCTTCCCTCAGTTTTTTTGTGACTTAACTACACCTGTAACCCAGCCCCTGCTCCTCCGACGCTCTCCCTCCTTCCCCACACTCTCACTTTTTGATCTCATTCAAGTCTTTCTCCTGCTTTAGAGAGGAGCTGAAGTATTTACATATAAGCACCATCACAAGTTTTTACCACACAAAGCAAAATGCTTTAAAAAGCCACTGTTAATGCTACTGCAGTTTGTTATAGGTGTGATTTGTAAGGTAAAAGTGGTTAAAGGTAATGAAATTCCCACTAAATAACAAGTGGACTCAGTGGCTACAGTAGGTAGCTTTATCAACTTTATCAAAGTGAAATTGTGATAAAGTGGAAGTTATCAACTGTGCTCCTGGCTTTACAGTCAGCTGTAGAACAGAGGCAAGGTACTGAATACACAAACCCCAGGGCAAGTTTTCAGTTCAGGTTTGTGTAACAGATTTATACTGTTTCTCCCCAAGCTTCGCCGAGCCCCGAATTCCCAACATAAAACACTCTAAGATTAACACACTATGTTAAAAACGTAGCTTTCTAATCAGAGGCAAGGGCTCTCAACATAAAACAAATAAATCTGGACAGTTTACACTGCATTTATTTTTTTTTTTTTTATAAAATGCATGTGCAGGGAAATAAACTGCTACAAATAATAAACACAGTTATAAAACATGTACATATTTACATATATTACTTGTAAGATGTAAAAACATACGTTATTTACAAATACAAACCCTTCAACACCACAGATTTTTCCTTGATTGTTGGGACTGAGTAAAAAAACCAACAGAACAGATTCAGAATTTTTCCATAATTGATGCTTTGTAGAACTGAATTGCACAAAGTTTTGCTTGAGCAAGTACATCGGTAATTCTCCTGAAAAATGTGTCTTGTATGATACTTCCAAGCCATTTGCTACACAAACAGAGCACCCTTTCCTATGTTAACAGCTTTTGGAAGAATTTCTGCATATGCTGAGTAAAATCAGTCACTTTCAAGTCAAGTCAGTGTGTTTATTAATCTCTGTGTTCTGACACCCACTTTGCTTTAGTCAGTGGGGACCAGCTGGATTGGTAAACATCACAAGAATGGAAGACAGACAGTGAAGCTTCTCTTTGATGTATTCTGGCAGCTTATCATTTTCTCCATACCTAGAAAGGCAAATAAATATAAAAAAATGTAGATACTTGAACTTATACTGTCCCTATATAAAACAAATTATCTCAAAATTAGTCTGTAAATAGGCAAACCACTAAGTCAAGTAGATATTAAGTATATCTGAACACATTAATTGGAGCTTGATGGCTTAAATCCAGGCCCTTATGCATGCTTAACTGAAAAAATGTTTCATATTAAAAGAATATGATCTAAACAATCTTTAAATATGCAATAATATTTGCACAGACTGTACTACCTCAAATTTTACATAGAGGAAGCATTTAACTGAGTGGCTGTATTGATATGGGAAGTGCCCATACTTCACCTGAGCACTACAGGTCTATGCAGGCTCCCTAATCTAGCAGGGTCTTGGACCTTAAAACCTTCCTTTTCTCCCCCTCCCTCTTAAATGCTACACATGAATAGTGGCTATACTCTGGAGATCAAGTATTAGACGCATTCCCAGCTTATTTTTATTTTTCATTTGTTATCTAGAGTTCAAAGCTGTGTTTCAAAGCTGTTCAAAGTGGTTTTCTTTTCATTAAGCTTATATAAGCTAATCAACTGAGAAATGCTTGAAAATCTAGGTTGTAATATTTACAACAAAAAAGAATAGCAGCTATTAAGTTCCAAATATGTACAACAGCCTTACACAGCAAACTGAACTGTTTTTGAGGAAGTAATAAACTCACCTGGAAGTCTGGCCATCTGGAGATGTGTAAGTGACAGAAGAAACACCTGCTTGGGCTACCAGTTGAGATCCATCATTAAACTGAACCCATACTGCTCCGCTGGTCAGCTAATGAAAAAAGTTGCATTATGATTTGAGGACATACAATACAGTATTACATATATAGAATTTTTCCTAGTAATTGAAGCTGAAAGTTGTTCAGTATTGCTGAAGTAACATAGGCATCTTGGTCAGTCTTTTAAGATTGCACATATACTCCTTTGATGGAAGTAGACTCATGCAGTCTTAAGAATCAGACTTCCTAAGGTTTCAAATACTCCACTTTATCATTGAAATGGATGTCTACAAATAAGTACATTTAGTCTTTAAAGAAATTTTAAATAGGACCAGACAGAAAATAGAAGGCCAATTTGTGAGAGTACAGATAAACATATTTTAAAATGCGTATTTTTAAAATTTTAAAGCATTTAAAAATGTTTATAAATTTTAAATAAAATAAATTGTAAATAAATTTTATTTATGTATAAAAGTTTACACATAAGGCAAACTTTTCCTGTTAGGACAGGAAGCTTACGTTACACTTAAAAAAATGGTTGTCCCCAGTCTAGATAAAGCTGGTCCCACAGAAAAGCAAAGAAATAATTTGTCTGTAAGGAAGTAGCTTTTCCAGTTGCATAGGCATATTCATTTTTCTTGTACAGATCTGGTACATATCTGTTAAACACTGTCATGACACCTTTACATCTGTATTAGTGAATTTAACACCTTAAATTTTCTAGTAGTCAAATTTAAACGAGAGAAGACACTGAAAGAGGCATTAATAACCACATGAAAATTATAACTGAAATACCAAACTATTATTTTGTTTTCTTCTGCTCACGTAGTTTACCATTGTATGTATCTAAATGTTTATTTTGAAAGATCTTTCTACATACCAGGTTTCAGATTTAAACTGTAGCAGAGCACAACTGAATGTATTCCTCACAAATCAAAATCAAAGTTAATAATTTAAAACTACAGATGACTTGCCATTCCAAATACTATGTGTCTATACATATAGAAAATAAGCTACAACCAGCCTATGGATTAGCATTTAAAACATAGGAAAAAAAGAGACTTCCCTCCTTTATCAGTATTCATTTCTCACCTGAGAAGCCCAACCAACATTTTTCACAAAGACAGACTTCACAAGTTGGGCTGAATTGGGACTGCATTCTGTCTGATGAACAGGGGAGCACGTGGGTTCAGCCACCTTAGTCATAAACGTAGACTTGTCATACGGTACCACCTAGAACCAGAAACACACACTGTTAGTTAGCTGCCTTAGTGTTCATACAGCTGATTAGGTACCAAGGGGGTAAGGCATTACCACCTGTTGTAATCTGGTCAGGAGTAACATGGAAAGGGAACCACCAGGAGTAACATGGAAAGGCAACCAACTGTTGTGTTACATAGCTTAGAAATATATACTTCAGAAGAGAAGGCAAATAGCAAAAGCCTTACAGAGACCTAAGTGTTTGCTATATGGCAAACCAAGGAGGAGTTTGAATGCTGAACCCATAAGTTAGAACTCTGGTAATAGGTAACCTTAAGTCAGCAATAGTTGGATTCCTACTGGAGAGTGGTTTCCACTGGATGTTCTTGAGTACTTACAGAAGGAGTAACGCAGTTTGGAGTTTGAACTGGAGTGGAACTGGCAGATAAATTCCTATCCAGTGCCATGACTTCTTTTGAGGAGTTTGTATTGTCCAGCAGGGGAGGTGCTACAGCCTGTGGCGACTCAGTATTGCCAGGTTTTCTGGAAAAATAATGAGAAAAGGTCTGTCCAAAAGGCACTGGAGAAACAACTGAGGAGACTTCTCTTTCAGTTTACCATGGACTGTATAAAGCAACTGATGGCACTATTGTCTGCAAAGTTGTTTTCACACATGCTAGTTGTTAGCCTGATTTAGTCTAAATCCATCAGTGTTTCTTACCCTTGTATCAAAGGATGCTTTGCAGCTCCAAAACAAGATGTATGTACATGCTATAAAGTGAATATTTATCTTGCTAATGACTATAAGCTTCTGTCAAGCAACCCTGGCTTCTGCAAACATTAGCTGCATAATGCTGCTTAGTAGGCATATTCAAATGTTTAAGTATTTTCAAGTGAAAGATATTACCTTCCAACAATTATTGGAAAAAAAGGAACATTTTCACTCCTTTTTTCTTCTTTCAAAACAGCAGATTCCAGTGCAAGGCATATACGGTGTCCCTGGAATTGGAAGGAGCTTGTTAGTTTAACTGAGGACAGTATGTCACATGTTTAGTGTGGCAGGTGAGCCTACAGAAGGAACTGCTTTTTTTCCATGGTACTGAATATTTGATAATAGCTGCACTCACATACCATTGAGACAATGCAAAAAGCTGTACTACAGCAAAACTCCCACATAACTTCAGCACATCTGGAATTATACTCTTAATCATACCTCCTCCCCTTTTAGCTGGACTAAACGAGGGACTAGACCCCTGAATTATATTCCATAAAATAACAGAACATATGGAAGACAGAATAGGAAATTAATGCTGTATTTTTACTATTTCCTAAGTCCACAGACAACAAATTACTCTTGTGACTGCTAACCAGGTGACATGAAACAGGAGATGGAAAGTACAGCAGGCAGGCTAGTTAAACACTTGGCAGGTTTTTGTGTTTGATTTTTGGGGGGATCAAGTTGCATTTTTGTGGGTTTGGTTTGGGGATTTTTTGAGAGGGTAGTTGGGTTTTGGTTGGTTTTCAACTTGTACAAGCAACTTCACCTACTGTGTTTAATCCTTTCGCCAGACAGGCACACCTGCTTTACAAACTACTAAATTTCTTTTTAAGTGTCTTCATCATGTGACATTGTTACTGTTACCTCTGTGGTGATACCCGCTCTTCCAAAAACCACAAAAATCATCATCTCTCCTTATCAGGGTAATGAAAAACATGAAAACCTACAGCAGAAGCAAACTTCTGAAAGAAAAAATGAATTTTCAGAAAGTTGCTTTGCACTGGAAAGGCAATATATAAACCAGTTTACCTCATTTGCATGATCCATATAAACTTGTATTTCCTTCTTCAAACCTGCTTCGCTTTCTCCTTTCAAAGTGAAGGATTTCCCTGATTTCTCAATCACACGGGTTATACCAGCTGTCTTGTGTATCTTTGCTCCTATAAAAAAAGAAAAAAAATCCAATGTAAATTGTACAAAACATCAGCACCTATAAAATAGAAATTTCCGCCATCACATTGTACTCTGAAAGTGTCTTGCTGAAATAATTATTGCAGGAGTAAAACCATGCCTGCATGAGCTTTATTTCTAGCAGAAATAAAAAGCATCTTAAACTGGGACTGCAACGTTACCAGAATGCCCTCTATGGCCAAAGATCACTACTTAAACAGGCTGAATAATGCCTTTATTACATATCTTAAGAACTACATTTCTAAACATTAATCCGAGACAAAATTAACATCTCTAATAATACTGCTGAAAATTGGTTAAATAGGCTCTCCTGGTATTTGAATACAATTTAAAACAAGCCCATTCTTTCAATAGCAATTCCACACTGAGTCACACAGCTGTTAAGTTTCAGGGACTTTTTGTCATAAATTCTGTTGGAGTATACCTGTGCATGTGGCAAACTCAACTAGCTGACAGTAGTCTATAGCAAGAAAACAACTGTTGGTGCAGTCAGCTTATGAAAGTACAGTTGAGAAAGGCAGCCAACTGCTTTCTCCAGTGAGTATTCTCACTTAATAGAAAGCTTGGAGTAGGGAAGTACCTTTCACTTGTAGGTTAAAGTAGCCTTTTATTAGTTGGTTAGCTATCAAATGTACATGCAAAGAGCTCATAAATAAAAACCAGATGCAATTTAAACAATACTTCTGCAACATGTAGTCCCCGGATAAGATATTCACTAAGGAACTCATGAGTATTAAACTGGTCTTGAGCGCTAGAATAAAGGCAAAGGGGCAAGAAAATAGTTTTAGTATTTTCTTCAAGCCAAAGCATTCATTGCTTGGCAATATTTCAGTGCAGCCTTAATGGCAATATATAACTACACAAATAATTGCAAAAATCAATACCTACCATCATAAAAACAAATTTCAACATCTGCATTGGGTGAATTTTCCATCAACATGCACTTGGCATATCTTGTGTAGAATGTAACTTTGGGGGTTTTTGTTCTTACCAACTGCACAAACTTGGCTGCATACTGGTATTTTTTCCAGTACTTCTCTAAAAAAAAAACCAAAACAAACCAAAATATTTTATATAAGTATATATGACTAAGCTTTTATGAAAAATCATCAGATTAAGTTCTGTGCAACAGCTTGGAAAAAAAAAGTAATTTAAAACATTTTATTTGATAGCTGAAGGTTGAGACTAATACTTAAATATTTACAGAAGGATATTTCAAGAAACAGATTTATTTCCACCAGCTTTTAGAAAAGCATCCATTTTCAATACCTTCACTTGAATGACTTCCATTAATAATGTTCAGAACCTAAACAATGTAGTAACATACTGCATATACCATTTAGCTGACTTCCTAGCTTTAGATAAAAATCTTGGATCTCTAATTAGTAGAGAAGCCAGCTCATCCTTAAAAAACTAGCTTGTATTTCTTCTTTAGCTGTCTACCTAAAATACTCTGCCAATACTTTCAAGTAAATATTTTTTCCCCTTTTTTTGATTATTAGAAAGCACAAGGTAAATTTACTCTGTTTTACAACTGACATGTTAATACAGTTTCTAACTTGAATGAGGAAAACAACACTGTGGCACTGTAAAGGGTTGACTCCTTTCATCTTCCATACAAAATAACTTAAAACCTGTGGGTTTATACTTTTCTTTTAAAATTTCAAAACAGCTCCTAATTAAAATGTAGTTTGAATCTTATTCTCAAACAAATTTTCTCTTCAGTTATCTGAAAAGCAATGGCTGAAAGCTGATAAGTCTCAAACAAGATTCATTAAAAAAAATAATCACAATTTTGAAATAAATTTGTGATTACCTGGCAAGTTGTCAAAATCATACATACAGACATCTTCAGGAGTAGCAGGAGGTCTGTCATCGAGAAGGAAACCTCTTCCTTCATTTGGATGATAAACTGCAATCTACAAAAAGGGAAGAAAATGTGTTTACAGTTATACCTTACTACAGCACTCCCTCCTTCTAACAGGTATGTAATTAAATTGACATATTTCCAATGATTTACCATAAACACTCTGTTAAGTTATTGTTTAACAGTAGCAGTTTTTCCTGTTCCAAAAGTCAAGTCCAATTTTGTTCTGAAAGAGTTGCTTGCAACCTATATTTGTATATCTGTGGTAAGGGGGAGGGGAGAGGGGATTTACAGATGTGCATTTCCAAACAAATACCCACTTCAATAAAAAACAACTATGAAAAAACAGAACACTCTAAGCCCTTTATACAACAGTGAATAAATAGAAAACATACCACACTTCCATCACAAGATATTCTGAGAACTTCTTTCACAAGTTCTTGTGAATGGTGTTCTTTTAGAAACTCCATACACACTTCCCCAGTATCTAGAATGCTCACCTGAAATATATTAAGTATATAAAGGTAAACAAACAAAAAAATAAAATTTACTCTCATGCAAACTAAGATACAATTACTGCACAAATGCTTTTAAAATGGTTTTTTTCCTCAAATGCACTGGAAACTTGGAAATGCTTCTTTCAGTAACTTTCAGCTTCTTTCTTTCAGCTATCAAAGCAGAACGTTTCAACACGACTGAAGGTTATAAATCTGGTCAGTGAGGGTGTGGCTTCTAAGTGACAAATCAAAGGACAGGTCAGCTCTATTATGTTCTTTTTGTAAAAAAAGAAAGCGAGGGTGGGGAGAAACATGATAGGATGAGCAAGATTATAAGGAAATGGAATAAAAGGCAAAAGGTGATACCTGGAACAAACCAACCAGAAAATGGATGTGATCATTAAGGATTAATGGCATTAGTTTGGCTTTCCCACCCATAAAAAAACCCCACAACACTATAGGAAAAAATATTCCATTTTTTAAATAAAAACAAGGCTTTTCTTTCATTTCTAAATTAGTTATTTCTCACCTGTAACAGTGTTTGATGTTTCTGAGATATCTAAAATCTTAAATGGAACTGTACAGCTAAGTAGCACAGCTTTAGACCTGTAGGAAGTGTATATGTATTTACAGTTTGCTATGTCTACCTGCAGCTTGTTTGCTTGTAAGCTAAAAGCAATGCCACCTCACTATTAACAGCAAGTCACTGTGACCAGTCAATGTACAAAAACCGAGGCATCTTACTAAGATAACTTTAAACTATTATAGACAAGTTTGCTAAAATTGAATGCTTCTAGTTTACCAAATGAGTTTTAAGATAAAGTCACGTTTTATTTAATACAGCAGCTGTTTGTTTCAAGAACTGACACATACCACAGCATTTTTTGTTTTCTGCCTGATTGGTTTTAGCCTGTGAGCACTGAGAGGTGCTACTATACTTCGCAGCGCAGGCTTCTGAAGCCCTGGTGGTTCTTTGCCCCACGATTGGTTTTGTTCTGAAGCTGACCAAAGGCCACATGCAGAAGATGACTGTTGAGTTTTCTCAGATTTGTAGAGAACTCCAGGGATGTATTTCTTTGGGTTTATCTGGTTTAAAGAATGCAGACAGTCGACAGATGCATCATGACTCTTTACTTCTTTTAATGTGTTCCATGCATTTCTTGATGTGTCTTGCTGCACATCCAGATGATACCGAAAACCTCCATGTGCATTACTGTTGCCACTCAGGTCTGCAGGTGGTCTGGGTGGAACTGAAAGCATCATAAAGACATGTTGTAGATTCAAAGAGTCACAGTAAAAAGAAAAACAAAGTTGTTTTTAAAAAAAATTTCAAAATATCTTAGACAGCCTATTTGAGTGGGAATGGGATTTCTTTAATACTCAATCCAAATCATTAGACTATGATGTCAGGACTAACCATTCCAGTGCTACTTAAACTGCTATTAGATTTCAGTTCTGATAGCTTTCAGTCTTAACATATCAATTCATTTCATAAAACCACTCAAAATACCGTTTTCAAAAAGATACTTTAACAGAAAACAGTTCACAAGAAATAATCTGTTGAAACAATTTACATGCCAGATAATCACTAGTACAAAGTTTTGTTTCAGCTTCTGTTTAACCGGAGTTTTAGTATAAACCAGAGAACACTGAAGTTGTTAAAGACACTCCAAACCCCATGTTTTATTTCCAGTCACTTGTTAAAAGAGAAAAACCTGATTTTATATTTAAACTCCTTATAACTACTTCCCTAGTTTTGACACTTAAGCCCTCGATCACCTCACCCACAGAAGTATTGCACTCCTCCTGCCCTGTTGCAGGACAGTTGAGAAGGGATCAAAAATTAAATAGGATTATTCAGACCATATGTCATACAATTCCAATTCCCTGTGGACAGGAAGGGAAGGGGTCCAGTAATGTCAAAACAAAACAGGACAGAATGGGTTTGTGAATTAGTTTTATGATTAAATTACATTATTTATAAATGGTGTAACATGAAGCATGAAGAGAACACCTCCTTCCCTTCTGTGTCTTTTGTCCTTCCCTCCACCTCTCCTTCTGCAGCCTCATTAACTCTGAGGTCCCATTCCTCTTAAGGCCTACTTGCACAACTAAATTAACAGGGCTTTTGAGCCACCTGCCTATCTTTTGTCACATATTTATATTTACACATTTCAGATCACAGCTTAATTATTATGCCAGGTTCTAAAATTGAGGTGTATGTGCATGTTCTGAGGGGTTTTTCTGTTGTTTTGTTTCCAAAATACTGAAAGAAGAGAATGACATCATTTTAGGAAGCCAAATATTCAAACTCAACATACAATTTCTTTACTCTTATGAAGGCAGTTACATACTGTTCATTGTATCAACCCAACAACTCCACAGGAACAATATAAAACCTTCTGAAACTAATTCCTATTACAGGAAACCAAAATGTTACACTTTAGTCCAAAGGAGAAAATATTTTGTTTTCTTGCTTAATGATTGTATAGAATAGCGATGCTGGAAATACTTTTGCCTCTATCAATATCTTTGCCAATTATTTTTATTTCCCAGTAAGACAGTTTAAAGTCAACCATTCTTTCATTCATGAAAAAAAACCCCAAAACCACCCCAAACCCTGTGTCTACAGTAGCATCCAATCACCATTATTTTTAATGCCAGAATTACACTCTGGTATCCCAGTTAATTAGCCACACTGATACCCTCTTCTGTCACAAGCTTAAAGACATTAAATATAGAAAAGCCCACAGAAAATGGTACAAGTCACTGCTCCAACTCAAGTGAAAAATTACACAACTGATCAGCTACACACCATTTGTTTGCATGCTTCCAAGCCACTGCTGCATTGTTTCAGCCTGGCACTTCTCCTC
Organism: Heliornis fulica; assembly: GCA_013399135.1. Taxonomy (NCBI): domain Eukaryota; kingdom Metazoa; phylum Chordata; class Aves; order Gruiformes; family Heliornithidae; genus Heliornis; species Heliornis fulica. The sequence continues at coordinate 300,936 of VXBZ01001454.1, forward strand.
TAACAAACCAACTTGGGGCTTCATTGGGCAGAGATAATTTAAGCTGCAAAATAAAGGTTACACATGCAATCAAAATAACATCAAAGGCACCAGGACAACAGAAGTTATAATGTTACAGCTGCAGAAACCACAACAGTTGTGGAACATTTAAGAAATGCAGGTGGCATTTTACAGCTCTAGAACGCATCTTTTTTCATCAGGAGTATTCACGGGGTAAAGCATAAAAATATGCTGTTTCCAAATGGAATGAAAAGTTATTACTAATTTTTAACACAAATTTAAGCCTGTTAGCATTCACTAGTAGACTCTTGGAACTGACATATACAAACAAACAGAATGGATAATGCTGTTGTTACAGCTAGTTCTTAATTAATAGTATAGAAGATAATCTCAGAGAAGACACAAGAGTGACTCCCTTGACCCCAGATTTCATTCAGCACAAGTGTGCTGCTGAAATATGGAGGCAATCTTATGAGCTACAATAATTTCAGATTATATAAAGTAAATATTAACTAAATAACCTGGCCTATCTGGCATTCAAGCTACAAGCATAGATATTTTAGGCACTTACTACAGCTTAGATATAGGAAAGTGAAGTGCTTAATAGATAAAGTGGCTCAAAATTTCATCTTAATAAACATTGATTCTTACTGTGGTTGATCTTTCACAGGTGGAGATATTTGCCCTTCAAAAGAACCACAACCACTGGAACTCTTCTCCTTAAATATTTCTTCTATATCAGTATAGCTGTTGGCAGGTGAAAAGCATTCTGTATTTTCCCTCATTCCTACTTTAGGTTTAGAAAGCAGTTCCATAGAGTGACACCTCTCAATAACGTTTGATATGCCTTGAGTCTGACTATGGGATGTGCCAGACCTATCTGAAGAGTGGGCTCTTCGGAGGTAGCGCGAATGTGGTCTCTCCTCAGTAAGTTGCATGGTTCTTCCCCTGCTACTTACACCAATTTCTTTTCCCTGAATTCCCCACTGATGAAAAGAACCACTTCCATCTACAGATGGAGGATTACTGGAATTCTTGCTTTTAGGAAAAAAAGTGATTTTATTTGGGAGTGGCTGCCCAACTAACAGCTTCTTTTTATCCTTCAAGCAACCACTGGTACTGATGCTGGAAGAGCCTGTGAAGGTTGTCGAGATGGTAGCATTTCCACTGTCCATAGAATCTTCTGAAGTTCCTGAATCTTTACTCCGTGCAGAGCTACACCTGGACATAAAAGGATGATCCAACACTGAAGAAAGACTCAAACGATCTGCTGGGTTTTTGCGAAGTAACCTGTGTATAAGGTCTTGTGCCTCTCTTGATAAAAAGGCTGGCATTTCATAATCTGCTAACACTACTTTATTCAGCGTGTTCTTGACTGTGTCAGTGTCAAAAGGTGGCTTTCCAATAAGAAGAGTGTAAAACATACAGCCCAAAGACCACACATCAGATTCAAGTCCATGCGGACTCCTCGTGGCTATCTCTGGAGAAATGTAATTTGGAGTTCCACACATGGTGTAATGCTTTTCATGAGGCATTTTCAGCTGAGTTGCTAGTCCAAAATCAGCAATCTTGACATTCATATTATTGGTGAGCAAGATATTGGAAAGGGTGAGGTCCCGGTGCAGTATTCCATGAGAATGAAGATACAGCATACCCGTGATAATTTGATGCAAGAAGTGTCGGGCTGTCAAAATTCAAAACGAGAAGTTTTAGTCATAATTAAAGTCATAACTGTGAAAATAACTTTTTGAAGTCTGCTACCTACCTTGCTTTTTTGTAAATAAAAAGACTGCTACAAGGATATTCAGATGTCATGCTAATGAGACTGGAATTTTCTGCTTTTGGCTGTAAGCAATATGGCATGACTATGTTCTAAGAGTTTGTTTAACAAGTGTTCTGGGATACAGCAAATCGGATCTGTGTCTTTGCTAACAGAATAATCTAAACAGGACTGGAGTTACTGTCAGTTGGCTTGAATTGTTTTTTTAATTACAGTCTTAAGAACATAGAAAGTTAAGGTGCTCCACACTTTCATGAACAGCAAACACACAAAATCAAGCAGCTTCACTATGTGCAGATTACAAAGATGAGAGACAATTTGGATATTTGTGTTTTCATTAGCAGACTGGCAAGTCCAGTAGTATTTCAATTTCTCAGAAAGTTCTAAGTTCACAACACTGGGATAGTCCTGTTTTATCATACTAGAAATTCAGGGAAGATTCAAGAGGTTAAGCTTACAGCAGGAACAAAAAAAGAAATCTCACCCAGGTTCAAACAGCATCATTTATTATATGTCATTTCAATAATTTTAAGACTGATTCTTTCTGCAGAAAAGAATTTACGATCCTCTTTTAGCAGACAGCAAAGACTAGCAAGCAACAAAAGTTAGTGGAAACCACTCCTCAAAGGAAGATACTTCACCTGGATCAGTGGTTTGTCAGCTTTTAGAACTGAGGTACCATAAGATGAATGTTTTTTTGCTGGAACAGATCCAAAATGATGCCTGTACAGCAGTACACCTTTAATTCAGTCCTGTGATCTGGGTTCCAAAACATCCGTACATATATGGATTTTCTTATATAGGGATTGTTATTTTATATGTATTATTAGGGTCTTTCATATATTTATAAATAATGTTTGCACAATATTAGATTGGAAACTAAGAGAAGCAGGTAAACTGAATGAACTGGGAAAGAGATGACCAGCGTGGTAAGTCTGGAAGCATGAGAGGCAATAAACACTGAATCCAGAACAGCTTGTTTGGCTGTGTCCTCAAACATTATATGCTACAGCTCACTTTGCGGTCTCCTTTTTGGGTGGTTTTTGGGGCAGGGGGTTGGTGGTTTTGGTGTTGGGTTTTTTTTTTGTTTGTTTGTTTTTTAAATAAATAATGCACTGTTCTGGTTAGGCTTTAAGTGGTCCATGTTCTAACTGAAATCCTCTTACTCTAAACTGTAAGAAAACGAAACATTAGTGAATCCGTAAGTTCAAACAGGTTTTTTTCTAGCAAGACTTCTTTATCCAAGGACTATTCAAAAGACTAACACAGCCAATTAAAAGAAGTTTTACAATGAATTCTTATGGAAAGAGAGAATTTTCTGTGATTTCCATTAAAAAATAGGAGGTAAAACCATAGTAGCATTTCTCCTGTTGACAACCCACCTAGAGTTCTTAAGGACTAGTGTATTGGATTATTTCCTCACCAATTCAGCCCTTAAGCACCAGTTACCTGCATTACACACCTTGGAACACAGTAAATACTTCTGACAATATCACACAGGGCAATCTGTAACTGGGAAGGCTTTGTAACTGGTGGCATGTAATACAGTAATACAGACATGAAGAGGTGCAACACAAAGCAAGACATGGATGTGAAGCTACCAGCTTTCCTCTGTGCAACTTCCCAGTCTGGAACAATACTTCAACGTAATTATATCTATGAAGATCAGATCTAATTTTCTTATACTTCCGCCTTCTTAGTTCACTATTTGTTTAAACCCCAAAACACACAAGCAAATGTAAAGCTGCATAGAAACAAAAGTACACAGAAATCTTAGGGAACATGTAATAGTAATTAATCTCTAGATTATCACTTATGTCAAGATTTTAAGCTATACAAACTCAGAGTGATGGCAGTTTTAAATATCCTTTCACTAGAATACTTAAGCCAAGATTTTAACACAGAAAACTACAAGAAAAAGAAATCTCACCTTCTTCTTCTGAAAAGGGTCTCTTTCTGTTCTTTATGTATCTGCTCATTTCACCATTGTGACACATCTCAAGTATCAAGTACACATAGTTGCTATCTTCAAAGTAGTTATAAAGCTAGAACATAAACCAATGCAAAAATTAAAATACATTTTATAGGCTATACAGCGAGTCACACAAGCAGTCCTATCTGCAAAGGCACAATTCTTACCTCAAGTATAGATGGATGCTTTAGTTGACAATGTATTTTCACCTCATTTTGAACCCTCTGTACCATTCCAACTTTGTGCATGGCTTTTTTATCTATCTGTAAATGGATCACAGAATATTTTTCAAGCACTGCATTATTATTTACATACACATTAGTTTCAATCAAACTTGAGTTTTTAGATGCTTAACACACATTTGCCTGACAACTGCTAAATACAAGTAAGTCTTCACATAATTTAGCCTCCTGCATGCCTTTAATGAGCAAGTATCATCAATGGAAGAATACATAAGTGTCTGAAATTAGACAAGTTTAATATTTTCAGTACTAACACCTATCAGAAAATTTTCTGAAATACTTAAGCAGGGAAACCTCATCATTTATCCAGGCAGATATTCTAAATAGAGTTAATATTGAAAACATGGCTAAGTATTACAGATAAGTGAATCTGGCAAAACACCTGCGACTCACAAGTTTCCCTTACAAAGTCTGTCCTAACAGTGAAGGAAATTTTTCAATATGTTGTTTTCCAGGCCTTCTCCAGCCACATGGATTATAAATTAAGGTTTTGTGGCCACAAATTTCTGAGTTACAGTTACAGGGCTGACTGTCCACCCAATGTTGAAGGCTTGAGCTTAAATGTGTTTAATAGCACTTTAAACGATTTTATTAGTTATATATACAGTCTATTTGGTTGCAGTGCATATCTGAGGATGAATCTTAATTTAAATATCAGTTACACAGAAAAAAAAAACAATCCAAGCACAAATGCCCAACTGTACAACCCCAACCTGTTGCAACTTGCCCTTGTCCAGTCTCTCAGAAGACTGACACTTCCTTGGCTTGCTGCCTTACCATTTTGATAGCCACTTCCAGACCGGTTTTCAAGGATACTGCTCTGTAGACCCCTGCGAAGGAGCCCTTCCCCAGGAGGTTCCCCACCTTGAAGTCCTGCAACATGAACAAATCACCACCGTCAGCCCCAGCCAGGGGTTGTAGCCTCTTCTCCGACACTGTGCCCCCCCAAAACAGAGGGGGGGGCCGCGCACCCCCGATACCGGGGCAAACCCCCAGGCGCTCCCAGGATGCCTGGGCAGTACCTGGACGGAGCTCTCCGGCACACGGCGGCAAGACGCGGCGGAGCCGCGCAGCACCCCCTGCGGCATCGTCCTCCCTGCGCTGCGGCCGGCTGGCACTGCCACAGGCACCGCCCGGGCTGGCTGAGGAGCTGCCACCTTCCCGCCGTGTCTCCCGCCGCTCCCGGGGGACAAGACGCCCGCCCGCGGCTCCCGCTGCTATGGCAGCGGCTTGGGAGCGACCGCTTCCCACGCCGCAAACACAGAGCCGGGTGTCATTGCCCGGGACGCCCTCCTCGCGGTGGGGGAAGCACAGCCTCACAGACCGTCCCAGGGGCAGGTTATAGGGGACGGGCGCTCGGCTCGGCTGGATGAGCCCCGCACACACTCCATCAGCGGTCTAGGCAGGGAGAGCATGGGAGAGCCAGGCAGGACCCACCGCAGCCCACCGGGCCGAGATCGGAGAATTAGGAAGGGAAGGTGCGGACGGTCCTGGCAGGAGCCGCGCTCGGCAGCCCCCAGCCGCCTCCCATTAACGAGCCGCCCAGGGAAGAGACGAGTCCCCACCAGGCCTCTCCCCGCCCCCGGCAAATGGCGGGGCCCCAGCCAGC
>VXBZ01001454.1:306551-406019 GCA_013399135.1 Heliornis fulica
CTCCCCCGCCGCCTCCATTTTGAAAAATCCCGCCGTTACCCTTCCGCCCCGCCCCAGGTCGAGGTTGCGCCTGACGCAATCACGTCGACGCAGAGGCACCCATTGCGCCTGTGCTCACGCTGAGAGGCACCGAGCGTGCCCAGGGCGCCGCATGCCTGTTTCGTCAGCAGCCGTTAGAGCGCATGCGCTTTTGGGCGTCCGCCGGCGGCGCGTTTGCGTCCCTCAGCGGCTCAGGGCGTTACTTCTGTCCGGCAGCTGAGGAATAACCGGCTCGGGTAACCCTGCGCGGCTCCGGGTGCCTCTCGGGGGCTGGAGAGCCTCTGCGCTGCCCGTAGCTGAGCGAGTCCGGGCTTTGTTCGCGTCGTCCTGCTCCCCCAACCCCCTCTTGGTGGGAGCCCTCGGGCTTGGCGGCAGAACGGCCGAACCGAGCTGGCAGGGTCAGCCGCCGGCTCGTGAAGAGAGAACGTGAATTCTCCTCATAAAAGTAGCGGCACCACCGTCGCGTAGGTATCCTCCTGGTACTCAGCAGGGAGGGGTTGCAGTTCATCGGTTATGTTTAAAATAGCTTGGTTAAGAGCTGAAATGAACCCTCAGAAAGTGTACGGGCTTCCCTTCGGCTTGGCACCCAGCATACTAACCACAGAGTGCAGTTCTGCCACTTTACCTTCTCTGATACATTGACTAATAATGGAGAGGCTGGAAACAGCAATAGGCTTTGTGGTGAGACTTCCAGCATGGCCTGGAGTGGCCATGCTTTTTATAGGGTATTCGTGGGGAGAAACACTTGCCACCACCTGGCACCCTGAGGCAGCAGCAGCTGCACATGAAACCTGCCCAGGGACAGCTGAGAGAAGTAGCAGTCAGTTGGGGTGTGACCTAAATCCCTTCTCCCAGGTGTTTGGTCTAGTGAAGAAAGAGGTGTAAGCTCATCAGTTCTCAAACTTTTCCTGAAGGTACATTGCCGTACTTTTTTTTTCCTCCAGATATCATAAAAAGCTTTGGCTAGTAAGATTACACATAATGTTAGGAGTGGGAAGGGACCTCAAAAAACATCTAGACCAACCCCCCTGCCTGAGCAAGATCACCTAGATTAAATCACATAGGAATGTGTCCAGATTGATCTTGAATGTCTCCAGAGAAGGAGANAAGGTGTTCTACTCCCTCATCTTGGTAGCCCTGTGCTGGACTCTCTCAAGGAGTTGTATGTCCTTTTGGAACTGAGGGGCCCAGAACTGGACACAATACTCCAGGTGCAGTCTCACCAAGGCAGAGTAGAGAGAGAGAGAAGGACCTCTCTTGACCTACTAGTCACCCCCAGGATGCTACTGGTCTTCTTGTCCACAAGGGCACACTGCTGGTTCATGGTCATCTTGCTGTCCACCAGAACCCTAAGTCCGTCTCACCTTCACTGCTCTCCAACAGGCCAGTCCCCAACCTATACTGGTACCTGGGGTTGTTTCTCCCCAGACTGTCACTTGTCCTTATTACATTTCATTCAATTTCTCCCTGCCCAGCTCTCCAGCCTGTCTAAATCCTGTTGAATGACAGCACAACCTTCTGGTGTGTCGGCCACCCCTCCCAGCTATGTGTCATCAGCAAACTTGCTGACTGGGCACTCTATTTCCTCATCCAGATCATCAATGAATACATTGAACAATACTGATCCCAGTACCAACCCCTGAGGGACTCCACTAGTTACAGGCCTTCAGCCAGACTCTGTCCCACTGATCACAACTCACTCCACCTCCTCTCCTTGTTGGCCTGTCTTTCCTAAAAAGGACACAGCCATCCATAGCCACATTGCAGTTGTGTGAACTGTAGGTTTTGTCAGCTGAAGGTGGTATTGTGTGCAGTAGACTACTAGAGCATGTGCTGGGCAACTGCAAAGCCCAGGTTGAATTAATTTTCCTGCTTAAGGAACCTGTTGGAAAGTCAATTGATTTGGGGGATGTAGTTCCAAAGTAAGTGACTTACTGGGATAGTAGCATAGCTTCAACATAAAGTGTAGCTTCCCAGTGCAAGATGGGAAATCATTTTATCACCTGCTGCACTATGGAGCACTGAGCTGAGACTTGTGATTCTTTGTGTTTAAAACCTACTTCTTGGAGTCTTTCTGTACTGTTTCGTATGAAATGCAGAAGGTTTTGAATGCAGATTTAAATATGAATGTTAATTAGGACAAAGGAAGTACTTCTGCATTGAAACACTACTAAAGTACCATAATTGAAAAAGTGCTTTTAATAGAAAAAGTAATGCTTCTGTGAATGGATTGTGTTTTGTGATGCTCCTCATCAGATTGCATTATAAAATAAGGGCCTACTGTATATGAAGGTGCATAATAGGGATCGCCCTGTTTCCTCAGGTACACCGCAACGGAGTGGGTGTTCTGACAGGTGGCTAAAGTCGATTGGAACAGCAGGGGGCGCTGTCCGCACACCAGACACAGCAGAAGGGGCTCTACCGACGCGTAAGTTTCCCAACGAGACTGTGTTTCGTTTTGTTCCTAACAGGAGTTAATGAAGCGTTAATGAAGCGTTGTTTTCTTACGATCTGCGACTGGGAAAAGGGTATTTGGTACTGTAATGATCTCGCACAGTGAAACATTTAGCGGTGAGAACTCTGAGACATTGGTTTTTTTCTGTTAAGGGACCTGGTCAACATTTTCATACTTGTATTGATAATTCTTTGTCATTAATAAGTGACTGCTTCCCTTAAAGCAGCAGGTTTTATCAGCTTTTATAGTGCCCTTTAAGGGGCATATCCCTTTTCTTTCATTGTCAGAAGCATCATCCCTCCAAAGACCTTATTGTTTTCTGACATTTGGTTTTTATATATATGATTAGAATAAAAAGAGGCTTGTTTCTTGTAAGCTAACCTATTTATCTCCACCCTCTGTTGTGGGACAGGACTTCTTATGGAGCTAGACAGTGAAGGAGATTAAGAAATTGATTTTGGCTGGGAAAAATGTGTATATATATGTAAATATATATTTGCTAATTAGTCTGTTCTCTGAAATACTGCCATCTCATGAACTGCTTGCACCTGTGTGCCCCAGAGAGTTACTCTGGCTAAAGCAGGCTAGGGTGCAAGGAGGTGCACCTGGTTAGCACTTCACCTTTTCCAGTGTTTGTTCAGCTGGTGATTATAAATTTAAATGGTTCCCCCACTGCCTGACTACTTTCATAGTTGGAATAAAAGTACAGAGGTGGCTTGTAATCAAGCTGCACTTCCTCTTTCAGAGGAGGCTCTCAGGAAGTTGCATGTAGTAATTCTTTTTTTTTTACATTTACATCTTAATGGATGTAAAATGATTGTGGGTAAGTGCTTGTGTCAACTGTTGAGCATCTTTAAATGTGAAACCAAAACCATATGACCGATTAAATAGATTTGGTGTCTGGAGCTGTGGAATATCAACAGTCATAACCAGTTTGAGTAATTAGAGTGGAAGATTAGCAAAAATGAGACTTGAAGTTTCATTTCAAGGCTAGATTTTTTTAACCTGAGCAGTGATGTAAACAGTTGTGCGAGTGAATTCACGTGCCAAATGTATGACTGATACATACTGATGTTGGGGGCAAACTAAATAGGTGACAGCATTTAAAATATGCTGCATGAATATACAGAAGGCAAAACTTTGTAGATAGAGGTAATACCTTTTTACATTAGCCACTGCAGTTGGAGAAGTGTACGTGCTTTAGGGCACAGGCCTTGGTTTCTCTGAAGTTTTTTTGCTAGTGTGTGGCATGTTTGGGGTTGCATGGTAGTTAGGAGGTTATAAATAGAAAGTCTTGTGAATATGATCATGTTTCTTGCATAAGATTGGAAAGCAGATGTTGTTTTGTTTGGCTTCTTTTTCTTTCATGTCACAAAGTCCCCATTAAAAGGGGAGCCAGAGAGTCTTTCGACTTTGGGTGACTGGGTAACTTCTCCTCCAATAATTGTCCAGCCTGCAACATGCCAGTGAAATGATACTTTCCTCTGATTAAAAAGAAAGTTGAATTGTTACTCTGTTGGGTTGAATTTATGAATACAGGGGTCATCATCTGCTGTAAGTAGAACTTGCAAGACCAACTATCAATGTAATAAGAGACAACTACTTGTAAAGCCTGGAAGCAGCCAGAGCATTTGTAAAGCTTTATTAAAGAATATGTGGGTACACCTGCGTGATTGAAATGGGCAGGAATATGTGTTTACAAAATAAAGGTTCTTGCACACTGACACTGGGAACACTCAAAGAGTACTTGACCATAGGCCATGGAGTTACAGTTTACAAATTATAATGCCATCTTGGTTGTTCTAGGGCTTTGCTTTTGTCTTGGCAGCAAGGTTCATGACACCAGTAGTTTCACATATTTAACATTATACATTTATTTCTTACTGCTATTTTTGACAGATGCAAGAAAGCATTCTCAGATGTATCTGATGGTGTAGTGCCAGTCTAGACAACAAAAGTTGAGTCTCTAAAAGCTGTTGGTGGTGTGTCCTGGGTAAATGATGAAATGTGAGCATGTAATGATCCATCAGCTGTGGCTTTTATTTGATAATTAGGGCTAAACTAAAAAAAAACAAACAAACAAAACAAACAAAAAACCCCCAAAAAAACCCAAAAAACCCCACTTAATTCCACCTGGTTTTATGTTTTTCTCCTTCAGTGACCCTGAAGTGTCATGAAATGGTAATCCTTACTGACTTTTTTTTCTTTTGTGGTGGACTTCCAAATTGAATTTGGCTTGTTGTTTTGTACACAAATCATATCCCACTAAACCTTAATCACAATGGGTTATTTTTATCAAATAAACTGAAATCAGGGAATAGTTGGAGGGTTTCTAAAAAAGTTAGTTGTTATGTTTTGAAGGTGTCTTTCTTGCTTGAGCAGAAGAAAACGTTTGAATAAGGCAACCAATGGCTTCATAGATAAATTCCTGCCATCTGCCCCTTCCTGTCACCACCCTTGGAATACCATTGCTAAAACTTGATTTCTTTACTTAATGCTAGTTTGCTCAAGGTTACTTCACATGTGCCTTTGCTATATGGATATCATGAAAGTTGTTACATGAGAACAAGGCTTCCCATTCACTGATTTTTATTAAGTTTGTTTACACTGCTCAGGTACTTAAGCAGCCACAGTCAAGCTAATCTAGTTTACTAGTGTGCCTGGTGCTAGTGTCCATTTCTCTAACTGCTTACTCATAAACAACACTTATAACTTCCTCAAGTCTTTCTGTTCTCCTGTCTTGTCATATGTCCTCTGTTCCCCAGGTCAATCTGTAGCTTTTTTTCTGCTCTTCCCACATAGTGAATTCATCTTTTTCTGAACATGAGTTGTTGGGATCATTGCTGGTAGTAAATTAACACTTAGTAATACTAATCTTCTACTCTAAATGCTTTTCCTCATAATTCAGAAGATCATGTTTTACTTTTTCAGTCTTGTTACATTGCCAGCTTGTAGTCTTTATGAGATCAGCTCTTGCATTCAAATTCTTTTTTCATTGTCATTCTTCAAATCTATAGATGTCTTCTAATAGTGCAGGTGTTTTTTATTAATGCACAATTGCATGACCCTTCACTGTGTATTGCTGGGCTTCATCTCTGTTCTTGAAATTCTGAGGGTCAGGTGATTCATTATCTGTGGTAGCCAGCCCTCTGCTTTTATGATGGGTTCTAATTCAGTGTTATCATTAAAGCTCATTGCATCCCTCATGCTTTTCTAACAGGGCCAGTGATAATCCTTTAAACTTTCAATACTTTGCACCTTTGATGAAAAACAGTTCTAAGCTTTCTCCATACTTGGCTCCAAAATCTACCTGTCAAAGAATTGTATTTTTGTTGAATTGAGACATGAGAACTAGTTCTGTGATTATTTTCTATAAACGGGGTGGGTGTAAGTGTGTTTATGGCAGTTTTTCTGGTTGCCAGTTCAAGCAGTGTCACCCCTATCTGTCTCATTATACATATGGCAAGGATTTTGACTGAGTTTGCTTTGATTTGTTGGATCCTTTTCTTGTGCTGACATTATACTCTGGAATATTTCTCCTCCTAATCATCCAGGAACAATTTAGCCTTCTATAAATCTGATTCTCTCTCTCTTGTGGACTTTTTACCCTACATTAGTGGATTATCCGAATCCCAGTTTGGAATCTAAAACTTGTACAATTTTGCTTGATTCAATATACAGATTGGTTTGTTTTATGATGTCTTACTTCCCAGACTAAGAAGAGCATTTCAGTCCAAAGATTAGAAACTGTAGGAGATGTCTTTTTCCACACAAATATTGCACCCTACAGCAGTTTTTTGGTGTAATACAGAGATGGTGAAGCTGATGCCATGCATTTAATGGAGATTTGCTGGCTGTTAGCAGCATTCTACTGAGTAGTATTCTCTTGCCTGAGAAGGCATAGAAAAGGCACGTTTGGAAAATGACTCAGTTGTATCCTCCCTCATCCAACTGGAAAGATGTCTGTGCCTTTGAAGAAAGCTCATTTAGACAACATGGCAAAGGTTGAGGAGTTCTTCGTTACTTCAGATTAAATTTTTTTAACTCTGCATAACCGCTCTCACTTGTGACTGCTTTAATATGCAAGAATGTCAGAAACATGTTTAGCTCAAGTGAAGGAAGAAGGAAAGTAAATAAACCACACAATGCATCAGTCACTCTCTTAAGACAATTAAGGTGTGTCACAGGAAGGTGTTGAAAGGATCCCTGTCCAAATCTGCTTTGATGTGTTAAGTTTATATTCTAAATATTAGAATAAATAATGCCTTAGCTTCCCAGGGATATGCAGAAGGTACTGCTGTGACCTGCCAGGGAGTGAACTCATCGGCAGCATGCTTTTGCCAGGAGTGTATTTCAGCAGCACTACAGGGCAAGCGCAGCTATCCAAGCACCAGGGCTTGCCCGACCAGTCTGCCGGTGTGCATTAGCAACCTGATAAAGGAAACGCAGTTCTGTGAGAGGTCTTCACAGGAAACCAAGTCCAACAACTGCCAGGAAAACCAACAACTTATTTTCAAAAGTTGAAGTTTGTAATTATCAGTCACAAAACTTTAGTGGGATTATTTCCTGGCCACTCTCATGCAGTGCCACTGAAATGCATATTTTGGTTTTCTGTTTGTCATGACTGCCCTGTGAAGGAGGAGCCCTTTCCAGTTACTGTTATGGACACACTACCCAGGCAGTTTTCTCCATAGTTTTCATTCTGGATGGTAATGCTAGAAAAATTGGGCAAGGAAGGATTGATTTACCAAAACCACAAAATTCAATCAAGTCCATCTTCTGTTTGAAATGCATTTTCTGTTGTGCATTTTATATTAATCTTATTCAAGGGAAGGTATGTACTTATGGAGCCTCAGGCACCTTTCTCTCTTTCACAAAACAGAATTACGTGTTTCTAAAAAGAATATAAAATTTTATCAAATGCAAACTTCCTTTGTTTTGCTGCCCACCCACACATATGCTTTCAGAGTCAATTTCAGGTAAGGAAATGAGCTTTGCTCTTGGGATTTAGAATCTGATGAAAACTTGAGTAGTGAAAAGCTTCTGTCAGTAACAATTAATTAGTGTGTGTTTGTTTCATCCGGTATTTCAATGGTTTGATCATTGATTTTGGAATGTACTTGCTGGATGTTTGCTGTTAACAAACAGCAGTCTGCAGTCTTCACACCGTGCATCTTGCATTAAACAGTAATATAATGATTGCAATAAATACATCTTACAGAAGAGCATAAACCTTCTTGCCACTTGGAGGCTTTATTTAAAAGGTACCATGCCAAAATTTGTGAGAACAAAACCTCTGTGTATTATTTATATTGACTTTTGAAACAAATAGCTTTAAAAGTTTTGGCTCTGTGCTTGGTTAGGAGTATATGACCTATTCCTTATGTTTATTATCCACCTCTTCAGTGTGTGTAAATTTATTTTGCTTTCTAAGGTATAGATTGTCAAAAAGAAGGTAGTGTTCACATATGACTCAGAAGATAGTTTGAGGGAAAAAAAGCCCACCCAGACAAAAAACCTCTTAATTTTTGGCTTATGCAAGAAGCATTCCACCTCAGACTTTATGCTTATTCAGCCTGCCAAAATGCCTTGAGAGAAGTACTGCAGCATCATTTTATTGCAAATGCATTTTATTCATGTAAAGGCTTCAGTCTGGTTTTTTTTTTTCTCTTTCTCTCTTGAGCATCCCATTATACAAAGGTGACAGTAGCTTCTAGTTCTTCAGCAGCTGTTTATCCTCACATGTGTAAACCTCTTCATCTCACGTCTTTACCTTTTCTGTTGACAGCTGAGTGGCTTGGTACACAGGAGATGCAACTCTGCAGATACACGTTGAAGCATGTACCCTCAGTTTGGCTTGGTATCTGAACATTCAGTAGGCTGGTGTTTTTATCCTTGCTCAGTGCCAGCAGAATTCCCCTTCTCCAGACACACTGCCTAACATATTAGTTTATTTCGATGCTCACTAGAGGTTCCTTTGGTCTCCCTTGTTGAATACTAGATTGCCAGCAGTGGGTGTAACTGCCAGCGTTGACAGCTGGTTTCATTTGCAAATGTAGACTGCTCTCTTAGGCACAATTCTTTTGTTAATGATGTTTTCAAGCAATACAGATTTATGCAATAGTCATTAGAGTAACTACTGTCTTATGTCATATTTTAATCCTTTTTCTAATTAGTATTTGTCCTTATATATGTTTGCAGAAATCTGGACTTGCTGAAGTCTGCATCTGTTTCATGGAATGGAAAAAAAAAAAAAAACAATAAACCCAAACCTGAATAGAAAATTGGATTTTTGAAGTGCACTGCAGGAAGACAGGGTCATAGCAAGCAATGCTTTTGGTAATAAATGAACCATACATATCTGAGTAGTCTTTTAAAGTTAAAAAGCCCCATCTTGCTGAGTATAGACATTGTTTTAAGACATCATGGATAAAGGAAGAGTTAATCTGTCTTTGTAGAATTAGTGGTAATTTTGCCCTTCTGTCAAAAGAGAGTTAATGGATTTACCCCGTCTTTATGCTTCACACTAGCAGTGGACTAGCTAAACTGTAGCAGGAGACGTGTGTACCTGTCATACACAGTGTAGTAGCATTAGGTGTGTTTATTTGTACTGTGAACATTTATGATCATCCATTGAGCCATCAAGTGTTACCTTCTGTCACATGAAGCATCGAAGTTCTCAGTGAGTAAATGCTCTGAACTGGCAATTGCTGTGCTCCTGGGATCCTGCAGAGGCTTGCCCAGCATCCTCTGCTTCCTCTAAAATGAGAGTGGCTTAGCAAAAAGCATGATAAGAATTCTGTCAGCTTTAAGGGTAGAACTGATCTACGTGATTGTGGTTAATTTCCACTATCTTGACTGATAGTGTGTTTGAAGTGCCTGCTAAACCGTGCAACCCCTCTGAAGGAAACATAGCACAGTGATTTCCAAGGGTGGAAATTGTAATGGACTCTAAATATAAGCAGCTCTAGTTCAACTGAGATTAGAGAATTTGTACAAAGGTTCAAGGTGACTCCCGGGTTGGGGTATAAAATTTTCAAACACTGTGAAGTTGCATTTCTTGTGTGATGTTTTCAGCTCAATAGGAAGCGGCCTTACTTGTGGTGAATAGGAGGAAAAAGAAGAGTAATGTTTTTATTTTCACCAGTAAAATGCACGTGCTCTCAGGTTGAATTTTTCCCTGCACATTCCAGTCTCAGAAATACTTTGACCTAATGGCTTCACGTGCACACATGTCTCTTACAACAATGCCTGTCTTGTTTTAAGTAAAGCCTGAGGTTGGGCCTGTGTTTCAGGATCAGTAAAACTGTGTTGAGCTTGTGCTAATGTGGCTGCACTAGTACCTGAACAGGACAGTTTAAAACTGGTAGGGGTATCTTTACAATGTGACTGGAGTTTGGAGGTACATGGAGCAGTATGTACGCTTAGCATTGGAACTCTTTTCTTAAGCAAAAGCCTATGCTCAGCTTTAATTATCGAGCTCCTAGTTCTCCTCCCTGATACTCTCTGCTATTATTAAGAGACCAGACTGGTTTTCCTTGAGAACTTCCCATGGTGTGTTTATGGCTGTGATACCATGTAAGGCTGGTGAATGGTAGCGCTGCTACAGTGCAGTACAGGCTCTGTTTTTCCTTTCAGTAGCCCAAATGTTTGGTTTATTTCTTAAACATTCTCCACTTCAGGTTCCATGTGCAGCTGCTCAGGAGAATGACACTTCTCTCAAGCATGTGCAAAGGAAATCTGTGAATTTAGATGTCAGAATATTTGAGTAGTGAGAGACTGGCAGTTGAACAAGTATCTTGAGACCTAGGTCATTCTTTGTGCTTTGCTTCACACAGGAAAGGGCTGTGACTCTCATTTGTCTATCTGATGGTGAGTTCTCTGGAGAGAATGTCTGTTTCAGGCAGAAAAAAAAAAAAAAAAAAACTGGAAAATGTGTTCATCTTGTATCTGACCCTGCTATTGCGGTGCGGATCAAGGAAAAAAATACAAGTAAAAATACTCTTCTCAACTACCCTACTTATGCACTAGTGAAAATCCATTTGTTTTGGAGAAAGAATTTTTATTTAAATCTGTATCTTTAAGAAACAAGTAAAACTTGTCAGGCATGTGACTCAGTTTACTCATCTGTAAACTGGCAACATACTCCATCCTCAGCTGGGGAGTGTGGGTGGAGGGTAGTTACTGGTAATGTAAGTGAAAGAAAAATAGTTTGTGCAAAGAATGATTGTTCCTGAAATATTACTTATGAAATATATTCTGGTTTGAGTAGAATCCTTGGTATGTCATAAGGCTTTGTTTCAATGACTTAATAAATTTTTATGGACATTCCAACTTTGAACCCTCCTATCAAGTAACTGTCCCTGCAGCCATGCCCCAGAGTCTATGTTACAGGAGTATTATGTTGCCTGTAGAAGTGCTGTCAAAGCCAGGTGGCTGCTGTGCTGGACTGCAGTGCCTGTGTGTGGTCATCCAGTGATGCTGCTCGGTGGAGTTTCACCATTTATGCCAGGATAAGCTGCTCCTCATACCTTCTGTATGTTTTACTGATGCTGCTGGATTTGTAACTTGGTGTGGTAGAGTTAAGTCATGCCTCTGTCGATTCCAGGCGTGAGATTAGTCACTGATTTATCACTAGAGCCAGGCTGACATCATGCCTATAGTGTTATGGAAACAATTTGGTCATTGATCTGTTTTGCTAATTGAGCTGATGCTTTGGTTGTGCCGTCATAGTTGTTGCTATATGGAACATAGTACCAGATTGTGCTCTGTTCTTAAGTAGGACGTGAATCACTGTGAAAGTAGCTTTTTTTATTGTCTTCTCTGGAAGTTCAGTGTGTGTCTGGCAGTCAGCCTCTCAGTCTCCTGTACTTGGATGTCACATCTTCCTGATTTGGCTTTCCTGCTCTTGACTATACTTAGTTGTTTGCAACCTTCCCTGTAACTCCATATATCAGTGGGTATCACTATGTGACAGATGCATTGACTATGAAATTATCTTTGTGTTGTTGCTGTAGAGCAAACAAAATTGCAAAAGCAGTTATTGTTATTTGTGATTTACAGTGGTGTTGTTTCCCCTTTCTCCCCCACTCATTGAACTTCCCAGTGGCAATCAAGTGCATATCCACATGTCTTTTGAAAATGAAACATTTCTTTACCTGTACTACAGTAAATAATAGAGATTCTACATGAGTTTAAGATCCAACAGGGCTCGGTGTTTTGCATATGCACACTGAGTGTTTTCCCTGTAGAACTCGGTTTCACAGACTTGCCAAAATGGAGATTTGTACATAGCCACATTGGAAATTTGTAGCAGAGCTGGGAGCTGTATAGCTGGTTCTCACAGTTGATGGTAATAGCTAATGCCCATCCCCTTACAATAGCTGTGAAATCCATTTAGCAAGGGAGTATCTTTAAAAGCTTTTGATTGGGGTTTTTCTCTGTGAACCTGCAAATGTATTCTCACTATCACAGATTATCTCCCGAGATTATGATGTCTGTCGTTTTCAAGAAAAGCAAAATGCACATTTTTTAGAAAAATATAGACCCTTTTAAAATTGTTATTGTCTTGATGCACTTAGGTGGACTAGATAACCTCCAAAACAACTTTCCAGATGCATTTTCTGTGATTCTTTTGATTGTACAGCACTTGTGACCACTAAGTGATAATTTCTATTAGAGGAAACTTTTGCAAGTCAAAATAAATTCTGTGAGAAAGGGTGGTCTCACTGTTTGAACTGGTTCTTAAAAAGACCTAGCTTGGTTTAGTCATCATTAAATTAATATTACAGTCTTCATAAACCTCACCTACATCAAAGAATCCTCTCCCCAAAGAGAAAATGACATCTTCACAACATGGATGCAGGAGTTTGAATCAGTCTAGATACCTACGGGTTACCGCTGGCATTGTGTCCCCTTAGGAGTGATGCTCTGCCTTGTAGAGTGATACAAGAGGACAGATTTTTCTGCACAGCAACAATGCTACTTTGATACCTAGAGCTAATATCCAATCTAAATAAATACAAAAACCCCAATTTATTCAGTATTTCCTTAGGCTATTATGTCAGATATTTTGATTGACTCCCTTTGAAGCTGTTTCTTGTAAATTTTTAGTTGTAACTAGCACTTAATTACCAGGCAAGCAGCTGGATTTGTGAGGAAGCCGAATCCTTTGTGTAGTGATATCTGCTGAAGTCACTCAGATGGATCTGAAGAACATAGTAATGGATGCAGTAGGAGATGTGAAAGCTTCTTTCAACAAAATTGCAATTACATTGCAGTTTGCCTGAGTGAAATCCTAGTATATACCCTTTCTGTTTTAGTTCATGCTGTACCATCACGGCATATCTCTGCCCCCCGTCCTTGAAAACTGGTCTATTGACACTATCCAGCAAGACAAAGTGTCACCTGAGCATAAAGATGTAATTTATGCATTTTCCAGTTGTTTACAAAGGATTTGGATCAACACTTTAACATATTAAGACAAGCGACATTTCTCAGTGCCCTTTTTGTGGCAAACAGGTTGTTGCAGTCTTTTTTTTTTCTGATGTGATACTAAAGGAAAGTAGGACAAAATACTTGTGGAATGGCTGCTTGTATCACCAAAATGTAGAAAGGAGTTTTTTGGAAAATCAGTTTCTGTTGCCTGAGCTCAGTTTGTCTTGAAAAAACTTTGTCATGGTAATTTAAAATTGGGCTGCTGTTGTTTATTTCCCTGTGAGCAAAGACAAATGCAAATACTGTATTCCTGTCATGTAAAGGTGTAGGAAAATTATTTCTAAAATTTCCGTAGTCCTGGCAGCTTAATGAATGTAGATACATTTTATACTTCTGTATGTCAAGTTATATTTATAAATACATATTTCATACCTTTTGTAATATGGAAGCAAATTTAACCTTCCTATGATAGACTGGGTCAGATAAATCCCACTTGAATATCTTAAGTCTTAACGTGGACTTTGAGATTCCGAAATCAGAAACTGATTTCTAAACCCACCAATTCTGCCTAACTTAGAGAGTATCTAAATCTCAAAATTGAATGCTGTCTTGCTCTCAGATTTCCAGCCTTTGCTACTTGTGTGGGTATGCAGCGCTGACTCAAGCCAGGAAGAGCCTGAGCATCTCCACTGCTAGCTAGAGCCTGGAGTTGGACAAGGTGGAGATGAGCAGGAGTGCCTCCACCTGTGTCTCTGACAGCTCCATTCTGGGGTGCATGCTGAGGAGGTTTTGCTCTTTAGCAAGTGCAGTTGCCACGTCTTTCTGTGGCATGGCTGAGCTGTGGGTGGTGGGTGCCTTCCCTTGGGAGCTGCAGTGCAGAGCATCCCACCAGTTGGATTTGCAGAATAGAAAATCTGTGCTTCCATTGTGTGAATGGAGAACAACCTTTGGTGCACAGGTTTGCAGTTCTTAGTTCACAAGAGTTTTTCAGATTTTGTTTGGCTGTACCTTACAGCCAACTTCCACTCGCCTTTATGGTGGTAAAGCCAGTCCAATAATATTCTGTGCTCTTTAAGAAAAAGTCTGGATGGATGGAAAGCCTGCCATGAAGAGGAAAAATTGCAAGGTGGGGCTTGTGTTTCCTGTGCACTTTCACTTGAAGGTTTTTGAGGGACTGAGCTTCCCAAGTAAAATGTTCGGTGGTTTGCTTCTAGTGTATTTTAATGGTGATAACTCCTCCTGTAGAATGTGCAGAGTCCAAAGACTACCATATTGATGAAGAAAATGGCATTTCTCTGACTGCCTGCAGAATGGAGATATTAATTGGTGCAGTTCTTATGCCTGTGGCTGAACTGATGAGTGACCAACATTTACCCCTTTTTTGAGGCATCTCTTGGGACTTGACAAACTGGTACTTGAGTGACTCATATGAAAAGCCAGAATCCCTATTTTCTTCCACCCGTTTGTTCCTGACATCGGAAAAAGGAGCACAGTGTGTGGATGTTTAAGGGGCTCAGATCTGAGCACCAAAACCTGTGTTTGCACTGAAGAGAAACATGTTAGCTCACAAAGCCCAAAATACAGTTCTGTTCAGCAGTGATGGCAGCAAGCTGCATGAGACCTCTTCAGTGGAGTCCCCTGCTCAAACCTGATGAGGTCTCACCTGGGTATTGCATTGTTGACTTCAGTAGGATTAATCACACCGTGTTCACCAAAGGATCTGTGTCAATCCTTGCAGAGCTGGCCAGTGACCTCCACTCAACTTCCTGTGCCTTTTAACTGCAAAGTTACTCTTGCAATTGTTGGCTATGTAGAACCTCATCAAATGGGAGTCAAACTGCCTGTTTCTTTGGGGCTTCTTAATATTGTTAAGGGAAATAAGGAGCTCCCATTAAGTCTCTATTCACACATTTGAAAAGCCTTTGCTTCCTGGGAGAAAGCTGGGAAGAATTTAGGAAGGGGGGACAGCAATGCACAGGAAGTACAAGAAATCAGCTCCCTCAGAGGTGGCTTTGCAAGACTTAGGTAGATAAAGAGGGGAAAAATGTGTTTCTGTGGTTTCTTATTTAAATCTGTATATAAAAAAGTTGTTTGCAAAATATACTGCAAAGTCCTCTTTGCTCCTACCTAATTCTGCATGTATATAGATATCACTGCAGTATCTGTAAACTTGTCTGAAAACCTTTTCCCTGGTGGTTGCAGCAGTACTGGCTACTTACTTGTAGCATGTCTTGTGACTCTCTTCAGTCATAGCTTTTACCTGATTTTAACATCTCATCCTGTTCTGGGAAGCATAAGCAGAAATAGAATTGGTTTATTCAATTTTGCCTGTTGACTTACTGAAAATGAGACAAAAATTTGCATTTAAACTTCTTTTTGTTTTTATACTGGAAAGAGAGGAAATTGTACTGCACTTTTGTCTCTAGGTATTTCTTTATCCACTTGTAAATGATGGGAATTTGTGTTTTCCTACTCTGCTTTTTACTACTTCAAGGCATTGTCTTTGATGTTTGGAGTTTTGTTTGGGATTTTTTCCCCAAAACACGTGTTTAATATATGTAATAGGTACACATGAGAATGCATGGAGGTGTAGGTGAGGAATGGGAATCCGTTTCAGTCAGCCGTCAGCTCAGTGCTGAACACTGAGTTCTTCTGTAGAGGCCCTCCAGCTTAGAAGGTGAAGATTAATTACAGGTTCTAGCAGAACTTGTGGTTCAGGAGGGTATGGAAGCAAGGAGAGTGGGGAGGGAAGGAAAACCTCAACTGATATCCCTCCTCAAGTCTTTAGTTTATTATTGCAAGATGAAATTGAACGTCAAGGCAAGTTAAAGGAAACAAATAAAGAAAAAGCCAAGTCCCTGCCACCACCACCACCTTTAGAAGCTGGCATGTATATTATAGACAGAATAGCTGCTATTAGAACTGAGACCTGACTGCCCCTGATGGTTTTATTTTTGTGGGTGGTTTTTGGAGACAGCTTGTGGCCCTACTTTGTCATCCTCCATGTGTGGGGCTCTGGGGTTTATGGGAATATGTTGGTGGAGGCCAAGCTTTGGGAACTGCTGGCTGCGGTGGATCAACTTTCACTGCAGAGGTTGGTTGCTGGCTGTCCTGCTGCTGCCTCCCAGGCAGTGGAAAGCATCAGAGTATTTGCCAGCCTGATTTTGTAAAAGCTGAGTCCTCTACTAAGTGAGGGGTTCTTCTCTTGGCTGGTTGATGGCTCATGATCTGCTCACCTGAAGGGAGAAGAGATATGAAACTGCTGTTGTCCTGAAAATGATCAGGCTGGTGTGGTTTATTACTTAAAAATCCTCATTAAGCATCTGGATTTAATGTTCTTATGTGTCACGTAACTTGGGTCCAAGAGGCTGTTGATTGACTAGTGATCAGGCAAGATGCAGGAATAGACAGCACACATAGTTGTAAGGCTCTTTAGAAACCCACCTTGATAATTTAATACTTTTAAAAAATTAGATTTTTTTTCTTAATTCCCAGATGTATTTGAGAAGGTGCTTGTAGCATGTAACCCTTGGAGACAAAATTACTGAGGATGTGATTCAGGGAGGTCTTACTGCCTCCTGGTACAACAGGAGCTGTGGAGAAGTGTGAGTTTCAGGGCTGTGTGGTAGGGTAGGCAGGGTGTCTTAACTTTGACGTTTATGAAGTCTCAGCTGAGAACATTTTTCTACTAAATAGCCCCTTGAGTTAGTGTTAGGACATTGCAATGCCAGAGAGGGCATTCTTCAGATAAAATTAGAAATTTAGGTCGTTGCAATGTATTTCAGAATATTGATGCAAATACCATTGGTGTGACACCACGGCAGGATCTTGAATTTGAGTTTCGGCTGGCTACCTTACACTTCTTTGCGGGTTTTCACCTAATTTGGCTAGAATAGTTGTTCCTAATAGGATAATGCAGGGCTAATGCAGGAATGCTTCTGGTGATGGTGGTGGTGAGCACCCTTGCACAGCTAGCTGGTAGATCCTGGAGTGTGAACCAGCTGATGTGGTAAAGTAGGTTAAGGGCAGTGTTCTCCTCCACAGGACTGCTGACCAGCACATGGAGGCGTCTTTAGATTGTACATTTTTGCATATGCATGTATATGTATGTGTATGCACCTATACACACACACATATATTTTTAAGAGGCAGGGCCTTTTCCCTCTCAATCCCAAACCTTGCCTGCAAAGGTAATGATAGCGTTGAAGAATTTTATTAGACTTTATTTACAGGGACCGGACCCAAGTATGCAAAGTCTGGAAGAAACCCCAACCTTTGCAAAGCTTTTAAAGTGTATTGAGGAAGATGGACACAAACATGCTGATGCTGTGTTTTCATATGTTTGTATAGGTTACACAGGTATTCTGCCTTCATGGCACTGTGGTGGAGGACAGAGGGATTCCCAGAGTGTGGTGGTGGTGGTGGACAGAGGGATTCCCACAGCACTGCTAAGGTAAGTTAGCCCATGTGCCGCTGCTTTATGGACGCACTTCCTAGAGAAGTAACAATGCCCAAAGCCATCAACTTTCCCCTGCCGTTTAAGATGCAGGGAAAGTATTTTAAACTTGCAGTAAATCATTTGAGAAAGATGCATTGCTTGAAATTTGGTGGTCCATGCTCATCCAAACACACAAATGTGATTGCAGATGTGACAGTGGCTGTGAGCGAAGGGTCAGTGTGTGCACAGTCACCCCTCCGTTGGGGTTTGTCAGCACCAGCAGCCTGGGACCCAAAACCAAGAGAGAAGCCCCACGTGCCTAAGCAAGCCAACCAAGGTGAGCCACCAGAAGTGTCTTTTTTGCCTTTTGGACCACCAGACATTGTATTAACTTGTGACATCAGAGGAAGCACTTTTAGGAACACTGATGTAAAAATGAAGTCTTGGGTTGTAATTTATGGTTCAAGTAGCTGTTTATATATTTATTAGAATTATACACAACCTTGACAATCTACATTGCCATTCAAAAATAAACCAAAGTATTGTCAATCTGCACATATCTGTCACTAATAATCCCATTTACATACAGAGTAAACATTTTGCATACTTAAAACACTGCTTCAAATTCTAACATTCCCATCTCTTCCCTCCCCCCATCCTGTGGAGATATGTTTAGAGTATGTAAACAAACCTTTCCAACAATGCAACATTCAGGAACTACCACCTTTTAAAACTAATTTAGTTAAACCATTTCAGCACTTCATAGAGGTGGCCGGTGGGCATAGCTCTTAATTGCATTTTTGTTTCAAGTGATTCCTCAATCACGTTGTAGCAATTCCTATTTTTCATTGGTTAATATATTTCCTTCTGGCCAGGAAGATGGATAGAAGGTAGAACAGCTGTACCAGGTACATCAGATGAACGCATTCCCAAGTGTCATATTTGATCGTTTTCACTGTTATTTACACGTGTAATAAAACTTCAGCTGGGGAGAATTAAGAGTTAAGTAAGCTACCACACACCCTCTCTAGCCAAATAAGAGTTTGTATTTATACTTCAGATGTTATCTGAGGAGGTGAAATGACAATGTACAAGGCATTAACTGCCTTTTGTTAAGCAAATCGTGCTTTTACTACCTCTTCTGGCAGAGACCTTCTCTCTTCTGGTGCCTGAGCGCAGAGAAAACCCAACCTAAAAGAACCACACGTAAAAGGCAACATAATATTGTTCTGTGTGCTTAAAGAGAGCTTGCAGCTAGTGGTAGCAAACCTAAGCCTCCTTAGATCGTGGGGGACTCTGCTGACCCACCAAGTATGGGCAAAGTCAGCATCCTGAAGTACTCGAGGGTGGTAACACAGACGTGAGGCACTGTCTCTATGTGTGGACACGAGGTTCGCGATGATGACACTGATCTATGGGATTTGAATGGAGCTGCTCTTCCCGAAGCAGCTGGCCAGGTGCTTTGAACCAGCCAGTCGTAAAATGGTTCATGTTTCTGAAAGCTAGCGGGGTTCAACAGAGAGGCGTGGAGAAGAGAAAGATTCCAGGGTCTGTTAAAGTTGTAGTGTTCTGGCTACTGTCAAAAATTACTTGGGAGTCTCCTGCTAGCTTCTTCCCTGATTCCTGGGATGACACTTAAAAGTAATCCCGACAGTCCAAGCATCACCTTAAATAAGGAGCATCTGAGAACAGCCAGAATCTGCAGCAGGGGGTGGAGGGCAGTGTGCAGAGGTGTTTAAAAGGAAGTGATTTCAAATGCATACTGTACAAAGGAGTCCTGTAACCAGATTGGATCGAGCAGGTTTCACTCCTACCTGGAAGGACCAAAACCTCCTTCCTGCACACCACAGCAGCAGTGCCCTCGGGCCCCCCACAAACCCTGCAGGGTGCCGGCCTTGCAGGGCTGCCCCAGCCGTTCCCTGCCGGGAGAGCAGGGCCCCTTCCCCCCTTCTCTTGCCCAGCACAGGATGGGAGCTTCACCACAACGGCCCGGAGGATAGCAAGTTCTGCAAGCACACCCAAAGGCTGCATTTGGGCAGTGGGAGAAGGGCCCCACCACTAGCCAACCGGGGAGAGGATTCTGCATTATCATTCAGAGCAAGGAGGCAGCTGTGCTGGTGCATTTTATCCTGGAGCACCCTTGTTTGTCCAAAGAACTAAACTCTTGGTTTAACAGAAGGGGGTTGTCAGAAATGTGTTTGTTACATCTAAACGAAGTTCAAAGAAAGTCCTGCAGTCTTAACCCCCCTTGAAGTAGGTGACAAGCAAACCATGAATCAGTTATACAATGAGCAGTAGTCATTTGTTTAGTTAAAATTAAGTTGCTTTCAGACACTGCTTGAGCAAGTTCACTAATACTCAACAGAAGAATTTACTTGTAAAATAAAGCAGTATTTTCTAACTAAACTTCTATATCCAGCTGTAGACTCTGATTAATAGCTTTTTATATAGGAAAACCAAAACTACTGCCTTTACAAAGCTAGTGTTGCATCCAGTTTCTTCCTTGTGTAGGATATGAGAAAATTTTCAAACACTAGAAATGTATCTTGCCCTCACAGAAAGTCTCAAGTAAGATACTGGCAATACCTGCTTTTTAAATATCCACGATGCAGAGAAGCATCGCTTGTTGGCTGCCTAACAAAACTTGTTATTTCATGTTGCAAAACATTGGTGCTGTCAGGGTAGCCATCGGGTAACTCACATGTCCAACACACAAAACCTCACCTTCAAGTTGTGTACAGCTTGTGTAAGGAGTTGAGAACCTTACATGTGCATCCTGGTACAACTCCCTCTCTGTAACAGAAAACAAATCCTATATTGACAAGTCCTATGTTCTCATGTTAATGTGAAGCTCACTATGGAGAGAACATGTACAACCAGCTGCTAGGAGTAGTTTGTGGTAGCATTCCTCCTACAAGGAACCTATTGACAGAGCAGGTGGACAGTAAGACTCACTCCTATTCTAGTAATAAAACCTTACCACGACTGCTTATCTTAACCATATCTACTTTTATTCCAGCCCTTATGCATAGGAATTGCCTCAAACATTTGTAACTTACTACAGTAAGTGCTGATTACCACAAACAGAATACTGTTCTTTCATATGACCTTTAGCTACTGGAGAGCTTACGCTGAAATTTCCACTGCTTGAGCTCTTCTGCCAGGTATCAGGAAGGCTGCTAGACAAATTAACATATAGTTGAGTTTTAGGAAGCCCATTTAAGAATGTAACTCACTAGTTTTGCTGCCGTCATAAAGCCATGACAATATTAACGATGATAAAGCCTACAGGCCTGAAGCTAGCTCAGTCACATCCTGACTTGAACTAATGGCAGCAGACACTGAGGTACAGCGCCAGAGGTGTGCAACTACCATGGCAGAATTCAAAGACATTCCAGAATAACTGCAGCTCTCTAGAAAGTCGCTCAGTTTTTGTTCAAGGGCTTTAAAGATGTAAACTCAATCCACAAATGGTTGTGTAGAGGAACAGAGTCGGTATGTACATCTCAGTTACTTGATGTCAGTCATGAAGGTAAGATTCCAGCACTTGAGCCACTTTAGCAGGTTTATGTACCACTGTAAGGTGCTTCCTTTCTCTGTGAAGATATTGGAGTATAGTTCATCTCCACCAGCTCCAGCTTGGGGCACAGACTACTCTTCAGCGCGAACAACAGGGTAAAATGAAGGGCACGGTTGGAGAGAAAAGGGCTGCCAAAGCCAGAAACATCCAATTAAGACCTGAACACCTCAGTGCATTTCTACAATGATTTTCAAGTCACCTATGTGTCACACTGCGACTAATCTGTCTCTTACGCTGGCTGGACTGAGAGAAACCACTTTTCACAGAGTAACTCATTCCTATTCTGGTAAGAGGAAGCTGTTCAAAAGTCAAGTGACTTCTCCGGAAAGTGCTACAGTAAGTCAGTGACTGACAGAAGCATTCAGAACTCATCAACATACACTGACCTTGACAGTGTCTAGGCAGTGTCAAACAAAAGAGTAACTGTATTAACACATTAGGCTTTTTCATTAGATCAAATCAGCCTCCAAAGACAGCTGGTAAGCATGCAAGCTCATCAAGTAGATTCCATCTTTGGGGTAATAATATCCAGTTCTTGAGCTCTTCTGCATAGATACTCAGCCAAAATAACATGCTGAGTACCAAGGCTTAAATAAGTTCTCAGCATTTCTTTCAAGTTTGCAACAAATGGCATTTAAGCAATCTCAAAGACAGGGTAGTACTATCCAGCTTGCACAGAACAATTTCTGTTGCTCTATTCAGAACCAAAGAAGGGTTAACAGTGATATGTGCAAGAAAGTATTCTCAAGGGAAAGCTATGCAACAGTCCCTGGATATTCCACCCCTACATACTATTACCACAGGCACAGTACATAAAGTACTGAGACCACTCACTGAATTCCAGCACATGGCAAAGCCATGATGCTCCTGTTCTGCAACTAAATGTGATACAGACAAAACAGATTTATCGGGTGTCCCATATTTTAGCCAGCGCGTGGTTAGACTTGCAAAGTACAAGACAGCTTGGCCTGTGAAAACTGGGATAGCTTGGTGGGGAAAAGGGGAGTTGAGATAGAGACACTGATGTATAACCATGGAGTTATTTTCATGGACACAGCTGTGCTTCGAAAATAAGGGAACATCCCTAAAATGTGAAAGCAGAATGACCTTGAAGAGAAAGGAGGAATGAGCTGATGCACCTGGGAAGAAACACAGTTGGAGCTTCTCATGGTTACATAAAGCAGTCAGGGTCCAAAGTTTGAAGGCAAGAAGACTACAAGCCTTCATCAAAAGATCACCAGCAACCACCCAGAGACTGAAACACGCATGTGGTAGTAGGCGGGACCTATAACAATGACTTCTCTGATAGGTACTGAGTATGTAACCAACTTACAGGGACTATCATGAATATGCATAGTTTAACAATATAAGCTCCTAACAATATAATAATCCTTCTAACCCTCAGTGTGTATATTGAGTGGAGGGATCCCCTCCCTCTACAGCCAGCACTGGAAATAAAGAACACCTGCTTAACCACTTCGGTTATTGAGTTTTCACGGCATCAGATCGTTAGTGGTATGGGAATCTCAAGAAGTTCAAGCTTGTATTACTCAGTTTATATGAACAAGACCTCATGGTACATCAGCAAGATGGACTAGTATGCCAACTAACTTCCATTTTAATATTTTAATTAGAACAATACAATAACAGTCAGTGCTTCAAGTGACAGGCTTTGCCACTTCAATTCCAATATTTTTTTCCAAAATAAAGATGCAATTAGATCTACACTTGAGCATCAGTAGTGCAATACAGTATCCTTTCCTGAATAAAGGAGCTGAGGTTTATCCACAATAAAAGCTTTAAATAAGGTAGATTGTTGCCATTTATATATCAATTCTGTATGTTTGTTATAAAATATACTGGGAAAGCTTAAACTGACTTTTACAATCTACATTTGGCTAAAGCTCCACATAAGCAGCATCAGTGGAAATGAACATCAGAACTGTACTTAATATAAAACACTTTGAGAACTACTCAGCAACAAATGACAGAAGGGTGGCTAAGAATAACTGAACATCTGAGGTGTGTACCAGACAAAAAGAATGGACCCTGTGGTTACTTGCACTATTTTAAGTAAAAGAAATGCAAGATTTAGTCCACTTCCATTTCTCCAGGTGGTTTGGTCTGCTGAGAATTGTCCTTCGCTGGTTCAGGTTTCATTTCAGTACCGCTCTGTCTATTCACTGGTCCATTGTGTTCACCATTAGCTTTTGGCTGCCCATCACTGGGAGGTTCTATCTTCGGTTTGGGCTTGTATATAATGGGATTACAGAAGCTATCCAGTTCCTAGTTGCAACAGAAGCGAGAGAGCAATTTCATTTGGTGGCACAGTAACTGCATGCAACTAGAATGTCTCAGATTTCTTTCTGGTTCATAATGACCTGGAATGTAAGTTTCCAGGGTCTAGACTTCTCAACTCCATCAAGTCTAGAAAGAGTTTCCAATCTGATAAAAGCATTTATGATAATCTATTCCCTAGGGAGCCTGGTACTTACTGAATCAGGATATTTTAAAAAAAGCTTATGCAGACTTACTGCTGTAAATCAAAAGCCAGAACTGAAGACCAATAAAACCTCTGCTCCCTCTGTATGGATCTTTTAATAGCTTTAACGTCTCTGCAGGTGCAATATTCTAGCTCAGAGTCCACAGTCTTGGTAAAGAAAAACTTAAATAGAAGGCAACATGTACAATGATTTTTACCTTGGATTTTGACACTATTTCTGCCACTTTCACAACTGGATCCTGAGTCAGACTTAGTTTGTTCTGGGCATTCATTTTGCTGTTCAACCAGTTCATCGCCTCACTAATACATTTCTCAACTTTTTCCATCTCAGCGGGGTCTAGGTGATCATATTTTTCATCCTTAGGAGAGATTTGTATCATCAATTAATACAGACTTCTTAACTGATAATTTCATCCACATAAACTAGGGTAACATTGCTACAGCACAACAAACAGTTTTTAACAAGTGCTTAGTATGAAGGAGCACTGTGAGGCAATCTAAGACACTGGTTTTAGGCATCTGAAAATCTGATTTTAAGTGCACCTTGCTGAAGCACAGGTTAGTAATGAAGTTACAAGCAAAAAAACAGCACCTGAGATGTAATGTAGTATCTCAAATAACCCAAACATGTAGTTTAAGTTACAGAAACAATGGTAACTGGAGATGTAATAGTTCATTCCCTAAACCACCAGCTTGTACCTTATTCTTGTATGCTTCCACTGCTTTCATAAGGAGCTGAATCTTCTTTCCCAGTTCATTTAGAACTTTTGGTCTCTCTTCGTGTTCCATGTATCTCTCCTGAATAGGCTGCCCAAATTTCTAGAAACATAAGCACCAAGATCTTGACACAAAGTACAAGGCTACTTCAGACTGGTCTAAGAATAATACACAGCACAAGAACAAAGGCTGCCTTGAGCTCCTTTTCTAACCCACTCAAGAGTTGAATCTTCACATTTTTCTGTGGTGCAGCAACACCAACAAAGCCCAGACATTTCAACCCAGGAGTACTGCCTGTCATCAGGCTTAGCATTCTGCAGTTCAGAGAAAGAAGAGTGCTTACAACAACGTGCTCAGAGAAACAAGGCAGGATTTACATGGATGGTTTAAGTAGCTCCCCTGAAAACTGCCAGTTTTATCCACTACCTGTATTCCTCTTCAATAAGGGGATCCAGGCAAGAAGGCAGTTATCCATCAGTTATCCTCCCCAAAGGAAATCTGGCTCGAAAGCAAACAGTTGGAGCCCAAGAGCTACAGACATGTTACTCTGTGCTATTTTTCACTTATTTGCTCATCAGAACTCACATTTTGCCATGAGATTATTAAAAACATACTTATAAGGTTTTTGTCATTACTAATCAAATAATACCATGGAATCTAGTGTTAAACCACTCTTCAAGCTTTGCAGTTTAGGGTACTAGATAAAAAATTCAGTTTTACAATAGAAGACCACTGAAAACAGGGAAACCTGATCATCTATTCTGCAGCATAATGCTAAATACCTGGGAGAGCAGCCAAGCTACTTAAAAGCCTCTTTCCAATTGTAAGAAGACTTGACAAAAAAATCCCCCAGCAATTTAATTGTCACCAGTGAAAGTCTGCTTCATTTTGACTTTTCATTTAGGACCACAACTGGCATTAACACAAACCGTATTTCTGTCTCTCAATATTACTTTCATTTAATAGCTAAACCTCATCCAGGTAACACATGACACGAGTATCCACTCATCCAGACACATCCCTTAGAGATCTTTGTGTACTCGGCCACGTAAATATATGTGTGGCCCCACCACCACGGACATATATAGATTCTTCTAGGAAGTAACTTATAGCCTTACCCTTAACTCCTGAAGCTTATCCATGTATACTTGTTTTGGCTGGTCCTCCCCCTCTTCATAAAGCCAGTTTTCTGTGTCCTCCAGCATCAAGGTTAGCTTGTTCGAATCCTACACACAAAATAGGGAATGCTGTAGTTCAGAAGGCAACAGGGCAAATGAGACTTCTCCCCTCAGAATACAAGGAAACCTCCCTCCTCTAAAGATACTTTCTTGAGTTTAAAATATTCAAAGTGATAATGAAGGAAAACAGTAATTAACAAGACTTCAAAGGCCAGATTCTCTAGAATGGTAAGACAGGCAGGAGAGCCCTACTTGTTTGATTTGCAGAGGAAGTTTATGGGAGTTCCCTACCTTCAGGATTTGTTTCACAAGAAAGCACATGCACCTCAATGTTGTCATATATTATCTCTACATGGGAAGTTCTGCTGCTCAGGTTCTCCCACAACAGGACAGAACAACAAATCTGGACTACATACACAGGTGAAGTTAAAACTGTTTTAATTGGACTCTGCCAGCTACAAGCAAAGATTTCATCTTTAATTATTCTGAAAGAGAGATCATCTATTCCTGTGAATTATGTAAGACAGTGTCACAACTGGGGCAGGAAAGACAGTGTCCCACCCTTGAGTTTGTACTGGAGTGGTGACTATACTGTGCTGCTGGGCTGATGACCACAGCAGACCTTACAACAGCTGCTGGACATCTGCTGTCTCAACACCTGGTTCCTTGTGTACCAGTCACTTGGATTTAGATGGCTGTTACAGACACAGCTATAGGACAAGTGTTCTTCCAATATTGCTTTTGCAGCAGCTCTCCTCTACACCTCTCCCTCAGACTTTTAAGTGGGCAAAGAATCAGGTTTTTAAGATAGTAAAATGAGACAGCAGGACAGCTACAGATGCTCCATCTCTGCACACTTTGATTTTCTTCCTACCCACTCACACCATATAGGTCACAGTGATCTGTCCTGTCCCATTTTCCTACCCTCTCCCCCCACCATGGGATTTTTATTTCCTGCCTGCATCCTGAATCTTTCATTGCTACTGAGGAACTTCTCACACAACAAAGAGCTGTGCATGCTTGCATGTCAAACATCAGATCTAAGTGTAACATGGATTAACTCCACAGAAGAGGAGTTTATTCACTGTTTCAAACCAAATCCAAGAGACTGCTGCAGCCTCCACATAACCCACACGCAAACACCCAGAGGGGTTCTTCTCTAACAGCTGAAACACACAGGCGGGTCTTACTTCTTCAGTGATGAACTTCTCAAAGACTCCACACAGTTTGTCTCTGAAGTCATACACATACTCTTCAACAGCATTCTTAGCATCGTTTCTTTCTTTCTCCAGCTTGTCTTGCATCATCATCTTCCCCTAGGGTGAAGAAAAGCTTATTTAAAAACTAAGTGTGTTTGAAGTGTCAGGCTTGATGCTTCCTCTCTTGAACCTGCACCACAGAATTATCATAAAATCTGCTAATTCACAGTTACCAATTACAACTGTCACCTTTGTGACGGTCATCCACTGCAGGCACAACTGACACGGGGCAGAACAAGTTCATCTTTAGAAGCTGTCTGGAAAGTGCTCCAACATAAACGGACCAGATACCAAACATGATGTCACTGCCACAAACAGGACAAACCTCGACTCCAGCTTGGAAGTCACAAGGAGCAATTCTGCCCTACAAAAAATGATTTCATCTTTCATTCCTCAGACTGACAGCCCGAGAGGTGCTTATGCTGGTGGGGTCTTCACAGACACACCTACAAAGTCCCGACAGGGTCCTCTGAAAGGCATGTTTTTGGTATGTTGTATACTTCCCTGCTGGTACAGGATTTGAAGAGCAGAAGTGTGATGTAGCAAAGAACACAGCTTCTGTAAAGCACCAAACCCCTATGCAAATGCTGCTCCTGACCAGGATCAGGTCAAACAGTACCAACCAGCAGCTCTGTAACCTACTGCACAGCCTTTCCCGGCAAGCTTCAGCACTGCCTGCTGAAGAACAGAGTTGATACTTTGGTTCATGACACACTAACGGGTCAAACACGGGCATCTGGGTAATTTAGTGAATTCAATTAAATTTCTCAAAAACCCTACCAAAACAAAATCCCTTACAGTAAATGACATACCCCCATTATGACTCTAAATTAGGTACATTTATGTTTGCAAGGACTTTCTGGATATTTAGTTACAGTAACATTAATTTGAGTGGTCACCTGTTTGTGCCTCTTACCTCATTTTCTATATACCAATTGATAAGATCTTGTCCCAATTGTCTGTAGAGGCTTGCCTGTATAGGTAGGTCAATACTCTTAACTTCTGCTTTAGCCTTTGGCTGGGCTGGATGATCTTGCTTGTCTCCACCAGAAGCCTATAAAAAATGATTTACACTATTAAGAAACTTTCAAGGATAAAAATATGACATTTATGCTTAGAAACAGAGATAAATGAAACTAGTAAACCAGCTACAAATTGATATGTAAATTAAACATTTTTTCTCTGCTGTTCAGTATCAACACTACCTTAGTTCTGCACTGAACCAGCAGAACTGAATTTAAGCACAACATGAAGAGCTGTTGAAAAGACCTGTTCAAAACGTGAAGGCACCACATGCTCTTCATGATGTTTCTTAAGTTTCCCTGGATTCCATCTTCACTGTACAATTATGTTAACAGAAACTTACTTCAAAGCCTTACCCTCCAAATGCAGGATTCCTAACAGAGAAGGAGTATGGCTAGACTGAAAGGGCTAAGCAAGATTCGTGACTGGGAGAACACCAGACAAGCACAGGGACAACACACAGGCAGCAGCATTACATTTCCTTAACACTGAATACCAACTTTTGTTTTGGTGCCTGCGTTCTCAGTGTCCTCATCTGCTTGGTTCTGTTGCTCAGCTTGACTTTTCGGGGTACCTTCGTCTTGATCAACCTGCATTTTATCCTAGAAAGAGAGTTACATCACTGAACACAAAGCTTTGCTGTATGAGGCAAGACTCCTATCAGTTATAGTAGATCAAAGATACTACAAGGTCTTTTTGATTCGCCATGTTTAAACAGCTGTTTTGATAAAGCACTTGTGTTCCTATCTTTCTCAAATTAAACTCTATTCTGCCTGTCCACCTCAAAATAACCACAATGTCTCCATCTGTCACTATTAAAGAATTACACTAAGCCCTGTGAACACTCCATTTTAGTTACAACTAATACATACAGATCGTGTGCAAAGAACATTCTAGAAACACACCACCACAGGCAATACTAACAGGTTCTCTATGGAACAGCCAGAACTTCTGCCTCCTATCATTTTTTGCCTAAACTTTGAAGTTGTAATGCAAAGCAGAAATAATTCAGTCATCATAAATGTTACCTGCACTTGTCTCGCAGGACCATAAAAATGAGTTTCTGTATTAGCCTCTTGGGAGTATGTGACCAGCTGACTTACCTCCCTGCCACCCAAAGTGACCAAAGTCTCACTCCAATTTAGCTATGGTTCACCCGTGTCTCATTTTAAATTTATGGATCTTAATCAGTCATGCCTAAGTAATACAATTCCCCGTCCTCACTTAGCTTTGCAATGGATAAGCCTGAAGTTTTCAGGACAACTCTAATACTTGGAGATTCAAGCTGTAGCAGAGGTCTGAAAGGTTTAGGGTTACTTCCATTACAAGGAATGAAGATTGCTGGAATCACAAACTACTTCAGTAAAATTGTTTGCTGTTCTGCAGAGCACAAGTTATTTGGAGATTTCAAACTCTAGCACAGATGTGCACGCTGAGCTCCATTAACTGATTTGGCAAGTTTCTGATTATAAAAGTTGAAAATAAGAAGGCCATTTATAACCAAATTTGAGTTTTGCCACTTGAGAGTAGGAAAAGATTTCCTCATTTACTGTTCTTACTGTTCACACAGAAAAGGCACCAACTGGAAGGAACTGCTTAGCCTAGACAGAAAAGCTAGAGGGGGGAAGCAAAACATATATACACCACAAACCTCCTCCTCAGAGTCGGGGGTATCATCCTCAGTAACGCAAGGCAGCTGCTGACAAGTCCCATTGTAAAACAGAAGGTGTGTTAGATCAACAGCAGTACTACAAACTGAAAACCTGAGCACAGGAGTGCTAACTCTTGTACCAAAGACAGCATCCTCATCTTAGTAACCACCTGCAGTAAGGATACCTACTACACTGCACACCAGCTACGGCACTGTCAGCCATTGTACATCAATTATGTGACACTAACTGTATAGCCACTTGCTCTAGTTCCTGTAGTATATTCAACTGAAGTGGGAAAAGCTGCTAAGGACAAATTTTATAAGATCATGACAGGAAACACATTGATGCCTTGCTCTTTTAATGAGCACCACGTATTTGCAGTCTGGCCAAGCTTCTTCCCTACAGAAGCTCTCCCTCAGGGTGCCTGTCAACTCTGCCAAGCACTCTGCCATCTCAGCAAGACAACAGGAGCATGAAGCCTACTGCTTCATCTTCGCTTTTCTCAACACTACCATCTCTCTTCCCTGTGAGCTGCAACAAAACCCCAAAGTACAGAAGGGCACAAGCACAAAGTAAGGCTGCAGAGGCCACCACTGGTGTGGCATTCCCAGCTGCAAAGCACTCCTGGTACCCAGCCCTCAACTCAGTGGTGCCCAGTGCAAAGGGTGCACCCTTTGCACTGGGCACCGCTACTCACTACCCTCACTACTCTGTAGTCTTTCAGTGTGCAGCACACTACCCAGGCAGTTGATCCTTCTCACACCAGGATAACATCATTTTGTTAATTTCTCATCAGTATCAGTGATAAAGCTATTGCACATTTATTTCCAGCAAATTCTCCTTAAGGGCTTACAAGTGGGTTGCAAGAACTGCCAGCATTCAAGTACCTAAGAAGTGCCCTTAGTGAAAGAGTGTTTACGAAGAACAAGTCATCTACTTTTTAGTCACCGAAAGTGCCAGACCTGAAGAAAACCAAACCTTCACAGTTCACCTGTTGGAGGTCATTAAATATATTGCCATTTGATAGCAGCACTACATAATACTCTACAACTAGAAGAGAGCTTGCTTTAGAAGCTGGTGTTACATTCTTTTTTGCTTAGTGCCACACATCACCCTAACAAACAAGTAATGTGTTACATAACTGAAGAACAAATTTAAGGGTGGAGTAACTAACTGTCAAAAGCCATACACAATGATTTAACTCCTAATTATCGTTTCTCATCAGAATTTCAAGGAGTGTACACATTTACAAGTTTACATACCAGCTCATCACTTCTGCCTTGGTTCTTACTTGATGATTCAGTGTCCATAGGCTTGTCACTATGATCTCCCTCTATGCTTTGCTTTTCTATTATAGAGGCATTAGCCACGCTGAAAAGACCATGAATATTGACACGCACTTTAACCTTCACTTTGGAATTGTCACCATCATGCTGGGGACCAACATTCTGAATAGTGAAACGCCCTTGGAAAAAAGAACAAAGACTGTTTTAATTGTTGTTACAAAAAAATAGCAATGAAATCACTACATGAAAGAGGGAAAAACCAGAAAGAAAATAGCAACTCATGTAAGAAACTCTTTAGCTGCAGTTCCACAGTTTCTAAGTACAATGTAAGCTGCAGACAGATAAACTGAAACCTGGCTGCCCAATTACTAATTATCAGCTAGCTGATAACCCTAAGATGTTTTTCCTTTATCTGTATGTCAGTAAGAGTCAAGGTAATCCTTTCTACTTCACTGTTGTCTTCTCTAACCATCACACTAGAGAAAATACTGATTTGTCTTGGTATCTTTCATCCACGCAACTTCCTACACACTGAAAAATAAAACTTTGGCAAAGAGTGTTCTATTTGAGTTTGGTAACATGGAGTCACTGCATGTTCTGGAGAACACACAGCACTTCTCAAAGCTTCTGGAAGTAGCGAGGTGGGTACTTGCATTTCCAGCAAGTTGCAGAATAGAAGTGTGAATGATGCAGACTTGGTCCAGGTAAAGAAGAACGTCTTTTCCTGAAGATGAGAGACTTCCTGCGCAGACAGCTGAATAGGTAGCACCAAGTTTCTATCCAATTCACAGTTCAGTAAATAAAACTGAATTAGTTAAGACCCCGAGGAGTCTACTAACTGCAAGTAAGGGAGTATTAGCTACCAGGATACTTATTTATATGTTCTAATACTTTAGAGTCTACTACAGACTCAAGTTCCAGGACTGCATACTTTATACAGTCTCAGATTAACAGAAAGACACATAACGGATACCCGTCTGGACAGATAACTGTCTAGTGCTAACAGGTCCTTTGATCCTATTTCTTTAAAAAAAACCAGGCTGGAGCACTAAACTCTTTGTACTACTTTTTTTTTTTAAAAGCATTCAGAAACAGCAGACAAAGCCAAGAAAGGAATTTTTTTAGCAACTGCGAAAAGGTGATGTTGATATTGTTTGATCACTGAATCTAAACAAAGACGGCTGTGCTGAGCCTGTCTGAAGAACATGGGCTGTTCCATAACTGAGGAAATACACAAGTTATGTATCTTAGGAAAGGAAAACCATTTTTCCCCATTACCAACAGGAGCTGGGCATGGGTTTTTTATGGACATGCCTTTACCTATTCTGGCATCAGGATAAGGCACTTCATGCGGGTGGGTGTAGTAAGCTTCCAGGTCAAAAGGCTCTTTCTTGTGGAAAGTAATTACTTTGGAGAATGGAGCAGCGTGGTTCTTACTGAAGACTTCACACTCCCTAAAGCAGGAGAATATTAAGTAAGGTTAAACCACTGAGCATAACAAAATGGATAATCAAAATCAAGGTATGTTAAGTCACGAGCAGCCATGCTAACCCAACAGCTAAATGATTTAAGACTGAAGGTTTGTTAGTTTCAAAGCTGGACTATCGCATGCCACACTTCACAAATTAAGCTGCTTCACACTAACATTTTTAAACTCTATTTCCAATTATTAAGCAGTAATCAGAAATAAAGAGGTATAATGCAAAGCAAGAAAATTAATTTTTTTCAAGTGGATGACTGTTTTCAAGTCCAAGGCCTAGTGCATCCCATAGCTCAGTGTATTTTTTTATGTTCACAAGCACTTTGTAGTAGGCGCCATACAACTTACCCTGTTCCTTCCTCATATGAGGATTTCCATCTTAATGTTACAGAGTAAGGAACAACATCTGTGATGGAAAATTCACGCACTTTAAAAGCTGGGGAAAGAATTGCACACTAGAAAAGAAAGACCAAAATGTTATGTCCATGAAGTCAAATCAACGGCAAGTACAATAATTTATAGCTAAATGCAACAAGGCTACAATATATACAGGTCATGTGGAGGCCCTGTATCTGCTTATCACAGATCTTACAACAGAAACTTCCTATGCTTAGTCAAAATTGAAAGACTTCGCTGAATTATAGTAACCGATGTGACTTCTCCAACCACTACCAGTAAAGACATCCAGCATATTCTGAATGACTGAACAGAACAGTGCAAATTAGGTCATTATATTTAACAGGTATCTCACAAGACCATCCTTATCTAAAATGACACAGCAGCAAATTATCAAATGTAGTGATTTCTGACATGGTCACTGTCACCAACCGTTGACAAGACAAGCCTCTACACTCGTTTTCAGCTACAGTACCTTCTGCTTTTGGTTAGCTGTATTTCATGAGCACACAGTGTTAACAAAGCAATGCCAACGTTTATTTTCAGTAACTATACCTGCAAGGCACAGCCTCTTGCAACAGCTTCATCAGCATTCAGCGTAGTGCTTATCTCTTTACCAAAGAAGTTCAATATCTGTTCCTTCACTGCTGGAATTCTGGTAGCCCCACCTACTATTTCTATACTGTAGATATCTTCACGCTGAAGTTCTAGAAAAGAGTTATCATCAAGGGATCAAAAAGCTGTCTGTGGATGGCAGTAACAAAAGCATTCTAGTAACAAGCACTGAGTCTATGCAACAGGGCTGACAAGATGTTTAACATCAGTGTTGTCATGATATTCAAACTCTGTCTCTTCTGCAGGCCACTAAGATTTCTAGTTGCATGATCCTGAAAAATGTAGCAGACATTACCATCAAGGACAGCTGTTCCTTAAAATGCACTGTTGTGTACAACCCCTTTGTGGTGCACACAAACTCAGTGTAACTGCGTTTTCCCTGGCAGCCCTGATGATACCTCAACCCCTCCCATACAAGAACATAATTAAACCCAGATACACTTAATTTTATGGTTGGTTTCATTTGGATTGCAAATGAAGAACAGCAAAACTCTTAACTGCAGACGTGTAACAAATATCAGACTGCGCTTGCATTGTAACTTTTTACTTCTGAATTGAAGATACATGTACACAATGATCTCAAAAAACTGTCAGTCCTTGAACAGCTCTGCTCAGCAGTTACTCAGCTT
The DNA here is from genome assembly GCA_013399135.1 of Heliornis fulica. Taxonomy (NCBI): domain Eukaryota; kingdom Metazoa; phylum Chordata; class Aves; order Gruiformes; family Heliornithidae; genus Heliornis; species Heliornis fulica. Next base: position 340,239 of record VXBZ01001454.1, read on the forward strand.
TTTAATTATTGTATTAGTTATCAAGTCACAAGAGAAGCACCATTCTTTTAGTTCAAGATGCTGGAATTAGGGGTAAACCTTTCATGTCAAAGTCTAATTCTCTCCTTTATGCTACGTTAGACAGAAAAAAAAGAACTGTTATTTGCACATGCTTCAGGTAGTTCATTTCAAGAATATGCGTATTGCCAGATTCTCAGGTCAGTGAGGACAAGTATGTATCACATATGGAACAGGCTGGCCAGACAGCTTTAGTAAAGAACATCAGTTTCTCTCATCATTGTTTTAGTTTGGTTGCTTTCTGGTTTTAAATAAAATAATCTTTCGAAGTGCCAACCTTTTCCATTACTCTGGGTGACTGAGGGTCAATAAACCAAGGTTGCAGAGTGACATGTGCACTAAATGAGGCAGGAAAGGGATCATGCATACATGGCAAGCACATGAATGGAACTTACATTTAACTTTTCAGTACTTAGCTTTGCAATTCTAATAAATACAAAAATATAGTAAAAAGATAATCATTAAAGAGATCTAGGATAACTGGATACTAGTTACTCTCTCGAAGCAAACACAGTACCTAAATGAACCCCTACTTACTAGCTTGATCCATGGCTGCTCTTAGCGGAGGTTCCACTCTGGCCAGAAGGGCAGCACACAATTGCTCAAACTGACCTCTGCAGGAACAGGGAAAGCAGTTCACATCACAACACAGCATCACGGCCACGCTTCAGCGCGCTTCAGTGACAGTAAACACACTGTACCTGTTCATCTTACTGGAGACATCCAGGTCATTCATGAAGCACTCAATATTGAGTGGAAGGTCAGAAGCATTTGCACTCATAAGCTTCTTGAGCTTTTCACATTCCTGATACAATCGTAACAGCGCTCGGGGATTCTCTTTTACATTCAGTTTGTATTTTGTCCTGAACTCTTCTGAAAAGTAGTCTACCAAAGCCTCATCAAAATTCCTACCACCTATGAAAGGGTCAAAGGTGGTAGCCAAGACCTGCACAGAAGTGAAAGAACAAGGACTGAAGTTCTAAGACAGTGCTTGAGTATAGGAACAGCTTTCATACAGGCACCAGATTGATGAGTCAACACATTTCAGAGCAGGTTTGATACGGAGAAAGTTCTTTGTGGTTTTTCTCACTATCTCCTATGAGCTGCCAGGTAGAACAACTTTAAAAGAGCACTCCTCAATTACTTAGTTTCTCTCCTCCCCAAATAAAATACTATCAAATCTACTATGCTATTTTCTACCACGCTGCAGCACCTACACAATTTACTAGCTCACTACAGAAAGGCAGACTAGGACAGCTATTCTGTCATGTTATTATCAGTTCTGTCTCACTCAAAACAGAAAAGCTCACTGAACAGCCTTCCCTGCAACTTCAGATGACAACATTTTGCTACCAAAACCCAAACTCAGGAAAACATTCAGCCATCAGTAGCTCACAGACCAAAATCCAAGCCAGGAAGCAATGACTGTTCAGTTTTGCTTTACATCCGAGTTCAGATTTTCATCTGTCATGAATGGCAGAAGAAACAGCACCATGGGGCAACCCAGGGAATTTATCCATTTCCCATAGATAAATTGGTTGCACAACACAATACTCATGAGGCCACCAGAATATGCAGCGCTGCCAGTGATGTAACATGGGACAAAAGCTGTGCCATCTGCTTAACTGTCAAGTACTTTTCAGAACATGCTCTGGGACACTTCACCTCTGCATTGCACAAGAAGCTGTTTGCCAATCTAGCCAAAAAAGTAACTTACTTTCTGTATTCAGCATTCAGATAACACCTGCTTTGGCCTTTTTTTTTAAAAAACTTAATCTTTCAACAGTACTTGGGAGTATTAATATAGACATTAATATAGACCCGTAGAATATATGTATTTACTGTATGACATAAGATTACCTTCAGTTTTCCCTTGTTAAAAGCACAGATTGAAACCTGATAGGCAGAATGCCCCATATCCACAAAGACCACATTTCTTGGCTTCTCTTCCAGTGCTGGCAGATCTTGCTTATATATTCCATAGGCGAGCGCAACTGAAACACACCAACCCACGAAGTTAGGGGAAAGCTGTACACTTTAAGCTGTAAAGCACACACTATAAGTGCTACCAAAAGGCAGACACTACATATGTTTACCCTTTCCTAGCACCTGCATTACCTGGCTCCAAGAGAACATAAAGGTCTAAGATTTGTGATGCTTTTGGCCATCGTTAGTAGCCACGTTCTGTATCTCCTAGCTTTATGAGTAAATGACCTCACATTCACTTGTACAACTGAGATGCTAGTGTCCTATAAAACCTAACATCTCTCCTGAACAATAACTGCATGTGCACCTTGAAAGCACTACCTTCAGGCCTGCAGCATATGGGCCACCATACATTTAGATTTTTAAATCCAGGATTTAGCTGATTTTTGCTTCTATTTAAGAATTAGTGTTAATGTATAGAGCAGTTCAAAGAAAGTTAACATGTTGGAAACACATTTTTCACTACTAGGAGGAAACATATGTCAAACAAAGATTTACTGCTGCTAATGCATCACTTCTTATTTCAGTTCTGCCAGTAGTCAAGTTTGTGTAACTCATGAAACTGCACAGATCCAGGTCTCGTGCCTGCACCTCGCCTTTGAGATGCTTTCCCTTTCCGTTTTTCTGAACTCAGCTTTGCAAAATTCACACATGCTCAAGAAAAATATTTTCTGGAAGCCTAGTTTATGCAAATTCCAGATTTCAATACCAGCACTCACTTGGAAAGTTGGCTGAGACTTCTAAACAGCATACAGAATTGAAAACAAGGAAAAAGAAATTACTGGTTTCAAGTAGTCCCAACTGAGTTCCCATGAAGTGTGACTATACTCTACCCTAGATTCACCAAAACCACAGGGCAGTAAACAAATTACTTGATTGAAACAACAGTTATGCTAGTGCTAAACCTGACAGGATTGCCACACATTTAAACTATCATTACCCACCCCACGCCCTAGAACTAGGCTTGACTTGATCTGGCTATTTTGAAAACTCCTACAGTTCAAGCTGCTCTAAAAAGGATTGGCAAGCCTTTCAGAAAAAGCTCCAGAAAAAAACCCACAGTTTGTGGAGAATCAGTTTTTAAAGCTTTATGTCAAGTAGTTAAAAATGAAAAATATTTTAATTGCAGGTTTTCGAGTTTTCCTTCAATGTATTTAGCATGAAATATTAGTTTATGATAAAAGAAGTACTCCTCTAATAATTTAATGAGTTTGTTTACTCCAGCACACTCCTCTTCAGTAAGATGGAAAGAAAATGGAAAGACTCCACACTGTAATCTTACACACAGGTGTAGGCTACATCTGATAATATTGTACTGTATTATTTAATACAAGTGTGAAGTTAGGTCACCTGCAGTTGGATCATGAAGAGATTCTGAAGGAAGCTCAGGCCTTCCCAATACAGATGCTGCATCTCCATGGTGCAGCAGAGGTGAGCACAAATATCAGCTTTATGTCAGAAGCAGGTTAGTACTTTCAAGTGGCCCTGTATTCACATTAGCAAACCTAAACTCTCATCATGTCTCATGTTACTACTACCCCACCAAAACAACAGCGGTGTATCTAGCTCCCAAGCTGGATTGGGCAGTACTGGCCTAGACGTTTTTCCCTAAGCTCGTAACTGTGTAACAGGAGGTTGTCATATCCCTCCAGACCCAATAGCCTGAAAGGGTTAAAAAACCCAACAAAACCAGTTGCTGCCCTTTACCTGCTGTAGTTTCATTCATCAGCTTCAGACAATTTAATCCTGCAATCTGTGCAGCTGCCATTACAGACCTCCTCTCAGCATCAGTGAAGAAACTGGGTACCTGTTTTCAAAAAGCAATTACATAGGAAGTTATAAAACAAGGAACTTCATTTAAACAAGTCAGACTTGCCCATTAGGCAACCCTATAAATTCCAATACAAGAAAGTGTTATAAGCTAACCGTAGATTAATAAGGCAGTCTGAATCAAACAGCTAGGCAATTCATTTTAGTGAGTATTTTAGTTTCAAAGTGACAAAGTGATATCCAGTTGTTTTACACATGTGGATTTAGTCACCAAAAAACCCTGAAAAATGCTTTTCAGATTCCTCTGTTGAGTCTTTGATCTTAACATCATCACCAGTCTCTGAAAACATTTGTGTAGCAGTCAACAGAAGTGACATTCACAGATAGCCCCAAAGTATGTTACTGCAGAAGCGCTGGTGATGCTGGAGCCAAAGGCAGCCTGAGCTCAGCTTCATGTTACAACAGAGAATCTATCCATTCTTTCTCTACCAGTTACAGCACACTATCACACTCACTTCCATCAACACCAGCCAAAGCACTATCAGAGACCCATTAGAAACTGGTTTCACACTGTTGGTGTATCATTCAGGCTGGTGTACCTTCAGGAAAGCTTAGGACTTAAAACTACATTCATAGGGTATTTTGTTAGTTACCATCATGGTGCATTACTAGGGACCCATGCTCATATGGGAAGCATGCCCTGTATATTTGTATACTGTAAGGAAGCAAGGGAAAAGGTCCAAGCAATTTTCTAACAGCTGAAGTACACAGCTCTCCAGCTGCCATATTTCTGTTTGACAAAAAGGGAAAACCCCACACTTCTTGCTGTGCTGAGGCATGAGCAGAGGTGAAGCAGTAAAAGGCAATGTGAAAAGCAGGTACTTAAGGCTTTGTATTAGGAAACCCAAGCCCTTCAAACACCATGGGTGAGAACACTAGCTAAAAAAAACCCAAAACAAATCACACGAGTAAACCAGCTAAATAAAACACCTTTTCAAACAAATGCAGGTAGTTTGGGCTTCTCAAATTACCAGGATGGCCCTCAGAGCCGTGAAGTTCAGAAAATTCTGAAATACACAGCAACCAAACAGTGCTCATTTTTGTTCCAAAGAAATCCAACATGAATTTGGGAAGGTCCCTCAGAACGAAGGAAGGTATGCTCACACACAGGACAGCTCCCCTTTGTAAAAGGGACTAGAGTAATCAGGATTACATACATAGCCTGGATCAGCTGAAGAATTACCTTCTTTCTGGAAGCACATTTCTATTTAACATGTTTTTCCATCTTCTGAAGATGATTACCAAGGTATTCTCTTTAGGAAAAGCCCACAGTAAAAGCCTGTTTGGGCAGGGATGCAACTTCTATCCATCACTTGAATCTCCTGTCATTGCCCCATTGCATACATGGTAGCAGCTTGCATAAAAGGTTATCTAGAGACATAACTGCAATAAATACAACTTACTGAAATCACGCAGTCTGCCACTGGTTTCTTCAAAGCACTTTCTGAAGTCTCTTTAAGCTTGGCCAGTAACATCCCAGTGATCTGTTCAATCGCAAACAGTCGCTCTTCATCTAGGTACCTCACCTGAAAAAGAATTGCAGTGCTGTCAGGCATCAGCTCAACCTTTCTCCAAGATGGGCCACGTGGACATTTTATGTCAGTTGGAGCATTAAGGCCCAATTTTAACTCCAGTCTGGACACAAATAACTCTGCAGCAATTGGTGCTATGATCTGTGCTTCCTTCAACAAATCATAACTTTCATTTTGCTGAAAATTGCTTTATGGGAAGCTTAACACCCGAGTTCACTCAAGGGGCTATTCACAATGCTACATTAGTTTTGTTAGCTGTGTTTTTAATTAAAATAATCAACAGAAAAATGCACAATGCAGATAAAATCACATCTGTCCTACCAAGAGCTTAAAATAAAAGAGTTCTGTAGCAAACTCAAGGAACATTTGCTTTCTGCAAAGGGTCAACTCAAGCAAATGAAGAAGGGAAGAGGCAATTGAGGTGATCCCAACAGTCCTGCCCTGCTCAGGAAACACATCTGAACCTTCAGGCTTCACATGGAGTCCCAGACCCTGAATTCCCAACAGACCACTGTCTCTCTAGTGATCCCATTCCTGTGCAGGGGAGCTCAGGGATGAGCAGCAGCTCTGTTTGCACTGGTCATTAGTCTGATATGAGCAGGTATGCAGAATAAAAACTCACTTTTGTGATATAAAACCTTGCAGAAACACAACTAAAAAAGTGCATTAAGTGATCATTGCAAGATTTGCTTCCAAAGCACAGTCCTCATCCAAACTGAAATGCTGAAGCTAGACACCTTCAGAGATGGAAACCAAAATGCCTGAGCTTTGAGAAGAGCAGTTTCACGGATTCGTAGAATTGCAGGGGTTAGAAGACGTCTATCCAGAGATCACCGAGTCCAACCCCTCTGGCCAAAACAGGTTCCCTAGAGCAGGTCACACAGGTCAGTGTCCAGACAGGTCTTGAATATCTCCAGAGAAGGAGACCCCACAACCCCCTGGGCAGCCTGTTCCATTGCTCTGTCACCCTCACCGTGAAGAAGTTCTTTCACACATCAGTGCGGAACCTCCTGTGGTCCAACTTGTGGCCACTGCCCCTTGTCCTGTCCCCACAGGCCACTGAGAAGAGATTGGCCATCTCCCTTTGTCTCCCACACTTCAGATCTTTATAAACATGGATGAGATCTCCTCTCAGTCTTCTCCAGGATGAACAGCCCCAACTCACTCAGCCTTTCCTCACAGGGGAGATGCTCCAGGCCCTTCATCACCTTTGTGGCCTCCACTGGACTCTCTCCAGGAGATCCCTGTCTGGTTTGTACTGGGGAGCCCAGAGCTGGACACAGGACTCAAGGTGAGCCCTGACCAGGACAGAGTAGAGGGGCAGGATCACCTCCTTCAACCTGCTGGCTGCGCTCCTCTTAATGGACCCCAGGATCCCATTGGCCTTTTTGGCCACCAGGGCACACTGCTGGCTCATGGTTAACCTGTTATCTACCCAGCCAATGGTGACATCGTAGAAGGCTATGAGGTTGGTTGAGCACGACTTCCCCTTGGTGAATCCATGCTGACTATTCCTCATAACCTTCTTCTCTCGCAATTGCTTGGAGATGGCATCCAGAACAAGCTGTTCCATCACCTTTCCAGGGACAGAGGTGAGACTGACCACCCTGTAATTACCCAGATCCTCCTTGCCCATTTTGAAGGCTAGAGTGACACTGTCCTCAGGCACCTCTCCTGTTCTCCAAGACCTGTCAAATATGATAGGGATCGGCTCAGCAATCACCTCCCCCAGCTCCCTCAGCACACGTGGATGCATCCCATCAGGGCCCATGGATTTGTGCATACACACATGGACTTGTCACAGGCACGCTGACCTTCTAACAGCCCAGCCCATGGGATAGCACTAATTAGTGCATGGAAGAGATCAAAGTTGGCTCTCCTAAAGTCCAGGGCAGCAAGCCTACTTCTTGCTTTACCTCTTCCACTAACGATCTTCAACTCCACCATCTCACGGTCACAATATCCCAAGCTGCCCCTGACCTTCACTTCCCTAACAAGCCCATCCTTATTTGTAAGGGCAAGATCTAGTACCACCCCACCCCTTGTCGGTTCCTCCACCACCTGTACAAGGAAGTTGTCTTCAACACACTGCAGAAACTGTCTGGACCACACGTGCCTGGCCCTGTTGCTTTCCCAACAAATATCTGGATAACTGAGTGCCCATAAGAACCAGCACCTTCCAGCTGCTGGAAGGTGGCTTCATCAACCTTCTCCTCCTGATCAGAGGGCCTGTAGTGCACACCCACAACAGTGTCACCCACACTAGCCTGCCCCTTGATCCTTAACCACAAGCTCTCCACTGGTAAGTCACCCTCCCCCAGGTGGAGTTCAACACATTCCAGCTGCTCTCTCCCATATAGAGCAACACCACCACCTCACCTCCCCAGCCTGTCTTTCCTACAAAGAACATCGCCATCCATGACAGCATTCCAGTCATCCAAGCTGTCCCACCACATCTCCATGATCACACAAAGATCTCTTAACTCCTCTTGCTTATTTCCCATGCTGTGCATTAGTGTACAGGCACTTCAGGGAAGCAGCAGGTACAGGTATCCCTAAAGGGACACAAGAAGATTTCAGGCAGGGAGTAGTCTATGATACCTCCTCCAAGGAGTCCTCACAAGATCCTTCAGGACAATCCAATGATTTTTTTCCCTGCAATCTCCTAGGACAACACCATCCTCAAGCCACATATTTTGGAAGTGGAGAACTTGTTCTGATTACAACCTCACAGCATCTTGCTTGCCTGAATCTTGCTTTCCACATAGCTTTAAGACCTAGAGTGAGGTGAGGCTACGCATCGCATACTGTAATTACACACGCTGGAAGAAGATCTATCTAGCACAGCACGTTGAGAAGAGCTACTCATGTGACTACAGGAAGCTAACCCAATGGATGAGAAACCTCAATGGACATCTCTGAGAAAGCACCATACTACAGCAAACATTTCTGCAGGGAGTAAAACCTTCAACAGCAGCTTTACTGCTCTGTGAATTATACTGAAGGTGACCAGAACAAGCTTCACTTCTGGAGGAAGAGAGCTATTAACATTGCATGGCATACCTGTACAAGAGACAGTGCACTGACTGTTTTACACTACCTGACTGCTGGAAGACACAACCCTAATCCAAAGCAGTACTCTATGTCCCTGAACACTTACAGAAGTGAATGAATTACAAGAGAAATGAGAGCCACTGCCAAATTATCCTACGGCAGACTCTCTGAAAAGCAAAAGGGCTTACTGTACTGGTTATCACATGACATATCTTTTGAAAATGAGTAACAACATATTTATAGAGTTTTCTTACAGAAAATACAAACCAGTTCAAGTAGCAAGTTAAGTGACAAAGGCCCAAAGTGCCCATATTTCTACCACTGAGGATATGCCACACAAATCTCCAACTCACCCTTACTCCTACGGAGCCATTCACCATCTTCTGAAGTTCATAGGGAAGCTTGGCCCTTTCAGCTTGTATGTAAGGATCATCGAAGGCTCTTCCATGCAGTTTTTTGAAGCCATGTAATGTATTTTTTACATTTGTAACAATCTGTAGGAAATAGGTTTTGTTTTTAACTACTTTTGACATGCAGACTATAGAAGACAAACACACTATTTCAGCTATCAAAAGAAATTACTCCAGAGTCATCTCCTCCAAGATAAACTAGTCTAGTTTACTAGTATAGATAGCAAACTCGTAGCTGTGCAGGACACCCTCTCACCAGCAAAGTTAAGGTTAAGCTCAGGTAAAAAGTGTAAAGTTTCTCAGAATGTGAAGCAATTCAGTCTCTGTATATACTGACTGCTCATGGTACTGCCGGGGGGCTCTATTAGCTTCACACCCACCAGGCAAGTTAACAGATACCTACACTCTCAGGGGAAGGAAGCCCTCAGCTCTCTAACATGATGCATGAACGCAAAAAGGGCAAGACCCCATCTAGTCTGAATTTGTAGATTCACACTGGCTGCTAAGAATTTTTACAGGAAACCCTTCCTTTGGAAAGTAAGTATAAGGTTGCAAGTGATTTTAGAGAGGATTAGAGAAATGCTTCCATTCCAAGTTCCAAAGAGAGGCACTAAATTACTAAGATGCATTCACGTTATGTTTTAAGCAACAACCAGTATCTGTATCAAACTTCTATTGTTCAATGTTTCTAAAGCGTAAGCACAGTATTCCTCCTCACCCTTGATGGAGATTTAATTATGAACTCTATTCTTGCTGTCAGGGGCATGTAACAAAAAAAGTACTAGGAAAGAAACCAGCTTTTCCCATTTGTGTTTTTTTGGGGTTTCTTTTGTTTTTTTAACTCAGGCCAAATGAAGAAATATTGTTTTCATTTTAATACGTAGCATATACTGTTGAAGCAGTAGCTGTTACTGTGAAATATACATGTGTTGTAGAAAATTTACATTAAAACAGAAAAATAGCAAATTTACTCATTAGTTTTCTTCTCAGGGTTTAACAGGAGACAAGTTAGTTACCTAACAGGAGAGGTTTACGTAACTAGGAGGAGAGGTTTTGATCCATTTACCTGGCTCTTCGCTGCATTCCCAATGGCTCGGGTCTTGGATCCTAAAGATATACATGCTCTAAACAAAAACAGAAAACAAATCCTTTAAAATAAAGCATCATAAAACAGTCCCATGGTACTCTGAAACACCCGCAAGAATTCCCACTGCAGAACACGGTTGTGGTATTGAACAGTATTATTGCACAAAGCATCAGAACCTGCAGTAGAATTCTACTTATTTTCATCTCTGCACATTAGCTCAGAAGCTGCAAGCAACCACAACTGTTTTTATTCTCACTGCATTTAAGGAATTCTTTAACAGTTCACTTGCTCTACAGATCTTACCTGAATTCATGATAAGGAATTAGTACTTCTGGGTTGCAGCTTATAACCAAAGAAGCCTGTGACATTTAATTTAGAAGCCTGAACTTTAACCAGACAGGTCTTCTTGACTCAACAACCCTACAATCTGAAAGCACATTCACTCTGTACAAGCTGTCAGCAACAATAACCATACAGCCACAATCCAGTTCCCCCTACACTAAGGTAGGTCTTGAAGCTGCCACACATTTCCCTTGACTGAGAGCTACCAGGACCTACTGTCAAAAGGCCACCAAGGGCTTGGGAAACCGCCCCTTGCAGCTTGCTACTTCTGGGGTTACCCCAAGAACCCCTCAGTGCAAAGCCGAGGCTACCTGAGGTCCCCAGCCACCACCTGGCCAAATCACTACTGGCTCTGGAAAGCTGTAGTTGTTTTGGAGGTTACTATCTATCGCCACAATTTCACTTACAATTTTAAATATAACTCCTTTCCCAAGAGGGAACTCAGGCTAAAACCTTTCAGGAGTAAATAACACTTACAACCCGGATTTTATATGGTTCAAGTTGTTTAATGAATGCATAAAGGTCACTACAGTACACTGCCTCCTGCTTCCTCTCCACATCACCAGAACGAGGGCACTGCATGCAATGCGACAGCGTTAGCGAGCAACCTGTGCTGCTCACAAAACCCTTCTCCACATTTAACTGCTGCAGACACACACATCACCCTACATTTGCAGTGACGTAGTCCAGCTTTCACCAGTGTCTGTTCATTTTTGGTGTCACCACTACAGATCCAAATTATGCTTTGTAATAGTTAAGCTAGGTACAGGAACAATTTCAGATGAGTGTGAACAGTTTCCAAGACATTTGTTTTATGTATAAGAACGTGCTACTGCTATTACACCACACCTTTTCTGTGTCAGTACTGGACAGCATTACCTGCAAGTGCCCCTATGCAAACCATGAAGCATCAAGGCACTTCCATCGTATCCAGACCAGCTCTTCAGGAAGCACATCCACAGCGAGGATGCAAGTGAACTGTGCCCCCCACCCAGACCCTCCACCTGCTTTGCAGTGAGCTTCTGAACACAGCACAGCCTTTTCTAAAAGGCAGCAACTCTTCATCTGGAGGACACCAATCCTCTCCACACGTTGTTTTGAAGACAGTGCTACTTCATCATTTTAATTACAGTCTGTGAATATGCCAGTTACACGTCGTCTGAGGAAAGTGACTAAGAAATTATGAGCTATCATCAATGAGCTATCATCAATCAACTGTTTTTCCCCAGAACCACTGCGGTGAGGCTTGGCAGCGCAAAGGGCCATCTGACACCAGTTCCACACACCTGGCGTGCGCGAAACACAAACAACAGTCTTGCAGCTCCCACTTCAAAAAAGCAAAGTCTCATAGAGAGACACTAAGGCCAAAAGTCTTCAAAAGTACAAGTTCTACTGGAACAGATGGGTTCATTGGAATTTCTTTCCAAAATGCCTGTGCTGAAGTCTCCAAGATGAGAACATATTTTACTAACACTAAGAATCCTATGCCTTAGATCATGGGACAAGGCAAGCTGTATTAATAAAGGTTCACCTTACAGTTTTAACAACTGGGGCACTGGATTTATGACTTGAATGCTGCATTAAATTGTGGTAACACATATAGTCCCTAAGTCCATATAGCTTTTGTCTGCATGAATGAAGCATGCTTACACTAACTGTACTGTTCACACCAGCATCGCACAGATCTCTGAAGGAGCTCCAGAACTGGGAGCTGGCTGCACTAATTAGCCTTGCCCAGAAAGAACAATTAGCCCTTCAGAGCACAGCCAAGACTGTCCTATCTTTAGTACCTAACCCAGTATTTTTACACAGCTTAATAACCCCACACTGCGCATCAAAGTGCAGCAGCTCACCCAGAGCTACTGCAGGTATTTTTACAACACACACACAACAAACAACTCTGTATTTCTGGGAGCAAGTCCCAATATTTGGGACATATCCAATCAATGGTAGCTATTAGTTAACTTCAAGTACCCAAAGGTGTGTTTATGTAGTTCACTTACTGTGTTGCTATATGCAGCAAGCAGGAAAGTTTTAATGATTTAAGAGTTTGATCTGCCTACATCACTGAAATCCTAATTGGATTAGGTTTTAGTTACTACACTAGACTCCCACAGCAGTAATAAAACCAGGTTGTTGGGTTGGGGTTTTTTTTTGCTTCAAAACAGCAGTATTAGAGAAGAAGTGCCTCGCATTTTCCTGTACTGTATTTTGGAGAAAGAGAAGAGCCAGGAAGAAATATCACTTTAAGGGAGATAACTACTGCCTTGAAGTATCTGGGCGCTCCAGATAGTGTCTTGGTAACTGTGCCTTAAACAGCATTCACGATAACTTCACAAATGTCTTGGAAGTAGAGTTACTTTGACATTAACAGGAAAAACGTTAGGTGCAGGGAAACCCACGGGATGCCCACCTGCAAAGAACTCACATCAAGAATAGCTAAGAACTAAAAGCACTCTTCAGCCTAAGGGGGAAGGAAGCTGCAGCTGCCTGAGGATTCTTGCAGCAACAATTGCCAGTTCTTGCCCATAAATTGAAAAGGTCCTACAATTTCAGTTCTCATAAAGCATGTGCAAATAGAAATGCATTCTTATAAGTATACGTTATGAAGTAGTAAACATAAGTTTAAAGAGTAAACTTAACACACACAGTGTTCATTTTAGCACTCAATTTCTAAGAAAGAAAGGAAACCAGTAAAACCCTATATTTCTCCCTCATCAAGGAGACAGCAATACTGAAGTTACTATGGCCTCACGTGGCAGAAACAGCTTTCTGCTACTGGCTAAATTCCTTTTGTAAAGGGCAGCACCATCCAACCCCCATTTTTATGAATACTATGCGAATTCCCGGATCCTCCTCGAAAATTACGCACAGATGGAGCTCTAAAAATCCTAGACGTATCCCATAGAAACACAAGAGCAAGAACTCCACCTACTCCTGCGTATCCCATCATTGCCCACTGCCCCCCCCCCACACTTTCTTGCGAGACCTCGGTATTCCACGGTCAGCCGATGCAGCGCGGTGCAAGTAAGAACAGGTTTAAGAAGAAGGAACTCATCGCGCCCCGTTTCCCTCGTGAATCAGCCACCTCCTCCTCAGCCCCGCCACCGCTCCATCGCAAAACTGCTCACGAAAACGCTCCGAGCCCTGACGGCCGTTCCCGAGTCGGGGACACACATTCACTTCACCGGCATCCTTGCCACACGAAACCCAAGCGCTACGAAGACGGCGCATGAACCAGCGCAGGAGTAACCCATTGTGCTTCAGTAGCTGCGCGGCGCGGGAGTCCAAGGACACGGCAGAAGCAGAAGCCGGGGGGCCGGGACGCGTGTTTCTCGGGGAGCCGCCTGCATTTCCGCGCCGCCCTTGGTCACTACCGCCGTTACCCAGGACAGAGCGTTCGCCTGGCGAGAAACCGGCCGCGCACGGCTCCCGAACGGGCGCAAAACATCTGCCCTGACGGGGGTGAGGCGCCGGCCGGCGAGGCGCCGCTCCTCTCCCGCAACCGGCGCCGGGCCGTCAGAGCCGAGCGAGGAACGCCCGCGGGCCCCGGCGGCGACAAGGCCCTATGGGGACACCCGCAACTCCACCCGCCCCACAGCCTCGGGGGACCTCAAGTGCCGGGCGGGGAGGAGGAGAAGGAGGAGAAGAAGAGAGGCGGTGGGCTCGCCGGCACAGCGCGGAGGCGGCCGGGCGGCCCGGGAGCGCCGGTACTCACGGAGTGCAGCGGTCGCTGTACTCGTTGGCGATGGTCTCGATGCCGCCGCTCCGCGCCACGCCGATGTAGCAGTTAAGGAAGCCGAGGTCAATGCCGACTACGGACATGGCTGCGCCTGGCGCTTCCCGCCGACCCGGAGCACAGCGGTGACCGTCCGGGCTACTGGGACCCAGCTACGCGCCCGTCTCCCTCACTGCGGAGCGCCGGCCACCAACCGGCAGCTACTCGTCTCTGCGCAGGCGCGCTGTACCGGCCGGCGGGGAATCCGCCAGGCGCCGGCTACGGCTTCAGCACTTTCCGGAAGCGCTCGGGCTGCGCCGGCTGCGGGCGCCGCACGTTCGAGAAAGATCTGGAAAGGGAGGGAGAAGGCGCTATCTAGAGCGACACCCCGCGCCCAGACCTCGGAACTGCGCCAGGCCTCGCCCCCGCCCGCTTAAAGGAGCCGCCCTGCCCGTGGCGGCAGCTGGGTGCGGTGAGTCGAGGGCGTCGCGCTGACCCGCGCAGTTTGCACCGATCTGGAGATCGGCTGCCACAGGGTGTGATTTAGTGTGGCCATAACGCTCCAGTGCGGTTACAGCTGGGCGGTGTCTGGGCTCGTCAACACAGCCGTGTTCAGAGGCCGCTTCAGTGCTCCGCCTGCCCGGTGTGGGCAAGGACCCCGCTCTGAGGGGATGGCCTGCTTGGAGAGCCGCGTCACCTCAGGCGTGCGGGTACCGTGAATGGGCATGCCAAGGTAGGAGTCTGAAATGAAGCCTGGGTATTTGCGTGCCAAACAGAGATTGTGGGGATTGTACCTCCTGCCAGGGACAGGCAGGGGCTTAGGGCCTTCCAGTCCCATCTTTCTCAGTGCCAGTGTTGCCTTCATGTTCCCATATCTACCACGTAGGTGGATGCCCCAACCCTGGAGGTGTTCAAGGCCAGGTTGGTTGGAGCCCTGGGCAACCTTGTCTAGATCCGGGCCTGGAGGTTTGTGGCCCTGCCTGTGGTAGTGGGGTTGGAACTCGATGATCCTAAGGGTCCCTTCCACCCCAGACCAGTCTGTGATTCTCAGAAGTGCCCTGTATCTTTGGCATTTTTCTTCCCTAGAAAAAACAAACATGTCTTGAAACCTGAATACTGCAGTTACTCCATTTTTTAATGGGTGTCATTTAAAGCATGGAGGACTGAAATGACAAACCATACCTAGAGGCTGGAAAAGCTCCATAAGTACTTACTTGCTTCTAAAAACAACATCTCAATTTCACGCAGCAGTATGATCTCTTTCTAATACAGCATGTGACACTGTGCTGCACAATTTTGTTCCACTGGAGAGCCTAAAAATAAGTGCTAAACCAGATTCACATCCCTGTCAAGAATTTTGATTCTCTCCATTTTTTATTTCAATGGACAACTTCAATACTGGAATTTTCCTAGTGAATGTGACAGCTGCCATTTCCCTCTCAAACCTCCAGAAGCGAGAGAAGCCACTAATAGAGTCATTTGTAACACAACTACTATTTATTAGTGTAAGCAATTAACTGCTTCATTATCCTAATTAGTATTAGGAATGGAAAGGCAAACCACGTCCAGTCCCACCTACAGTAGCCAGGGAGACAACTTGTTTTTTCCCAACTCATTTTTCTGCTCTGGTATTTCAATCCCTGTTACAAAACAAGTTCTGTTGATTCAAGGTGATTCAAGGTATTGCGGCATCCCACACTTCTGCAGCATCACCAGCAGCTAACTCCTGCCTGACAAAACCCACTTGGGCCAAGAGATTGTATGCAAATGCACTCATGTAGCCCTGCAAGGTCGCTAGGCCAGGCCCAGGGAGAAGCTGTCCCTGCAGAAGAGTGGGCATGTCTTGTGTCTCAGTGGGATAAACAGCCTGTACACAGTTTCATGCTGCCGCTGCGGTGTTGTTTCTGGCAACCAAGCCAGTTGCTTTCAAGCTGCAGTCAGGAACACATACGTGTGTGGACATTTGTGATAGCAACAAGAAAAGTGCCAACTGACTTTTTATTTGCTTTGTCAAGAGTAGGACTTAAGAATTAAGAGATGAGATCATAAGCAGGACAAGCCAAACTCTTAAAAGTGTTTGATAAAAACCTTGCATGCGTGTATCAGCGTCAGACTGACTGCCCAGTCTGCAAGTGTGAACAAAACTCAGTCAGGCTGGATTAGCCACAAACTTGCCTGAGCGTATTCCCTTTAATAATCATGGATTGCTCTTGTCACAGTCTTTCCAAGCCTTGGCTTGTAGATTGTAGATGAGTTTTTAGCAGCTGAGTACTTGTACCAACTCAAGGAGCTAAGGGGCTTGTGTGAAATGGTTGAAACATAACATTTAAGTAAAGGTTTTCCAAATGCTTTCAAGTCCCTGAGTTCCCAATACTCCACAAGGTTTGGTTTCTTTTTCTTCTACCTATTGAAAATTGCCTCAGAAATAAAACCAAGTCTCCTAACTAAAGTTCACTGCAACATTTACCCTCAATACTGAGAAGTTCAGATTTCCACAAAAATCATGTATTACAAAAAGTCTCCAGGTGTGTGGGTCTCCATATTATTGGTCTGTGTTTTGGCTTATAACACTACCAGCCAGGCTACCGTCGTCTTAATGTTGTCTGAGGGATGGGACCAAGAGAAAAGTGCTGTATTTAATGCCAAGTTAATAAAAAATAAAATGCAACCACTGTGCTGCCCTGACTTCTTTTGCATTTAAATACCATGAAAACACATCTAGAGCCTAGAAACAGGCTTTCCTTTACCTTTGCATAGAGGCTGTAGCAGCCAGATACATACAGATACGTACCATGGGAACTGCTGTTATCAAAATACATTCAAGCACATGCCAGAATTTAAAATTCAGGATGTGCAACTTTTAGCATTAATAAAATGGAAACACTGAGACTTTTAAACAGGAGGCCAAATATTTTCTTGGATTCATTTCTTCAATGAAAAGAAAAAAGTGTTTTCAGGGAACTAAAGAGCAAATTGTTTAATTTAGTACATGCTTAGTCACAAAAACATCAAAATAATTTATTGAATGTATTGTTTGTATAACATTGAGAGTATGGTATGCAAATGGCAAGAATTGTATCTGGAGCACTATACAAACAAAACAGATGTTCATGTACTATTTTAGTCAGATCCTGATCGCTTTAAAACATTAAGGTTAACAACATCCTTAATTTTGTCATAAAGCACTAGTAGTAAGGCTCCTCCTGCTCCACAAAGGATGTTGGAGAATGCTCCTGGGAAGAACATGATAAGGCCCTCTCGCTGGTAGATTTTCATAAAGCAGTCCAGCTATTTTCTTTTCCTCCATCCCCAATTGGCAGATTTTTAGAGAGTACTTTGAGGATATCAGCTTATTTTACATTGCATATAATACACTGAACAGCAGTGAATGTACAAATGATGTGTTTTTTTCATATACAAAGTTACGGTTGGGATAAATAATTTGACAGTATATAAAAATAAGAATTTTGGTTCTCTGATGTCTCTAATTGGTGCAATCATTAGAATCATCACTGCAGTTGTTACCTGTGTGATTACCACACGGTAGATTTATTTTGTTTTTTTAAGAACATTTCAAAGATACACCATGGGTGGGTACCACAATTGAGTTAAAGCACTTCAATATATAAAAAGAGAGGATAACTCTCCACAGTATGGCTGAATGTTCAGGAAGCTCATCTACGTAGCTAAGCCAAAGGACAGTTTAAAGGCCAGTTCAACAGCAGCTTCTGTGACTGAGTCATGAAAACAGACGTAACACTCCTGAGGTTTTGGATGTAGGATGAGTCTCCTGGAAAGAAAAAAAAAAATATACCAAGTGTTCTCAAGACTGGAAAACGTTCAGATTTTCAGCATCTGCTTGCATGGTACAGGTGTGTTTGGAGATAGACAAGTTTCTGGGCAACAAGATGCAATCAAGGTACTTTGGAGCAAGTTCCAGTATGTAAATATTTACTATTTTTTAAAATGAGTACATTCCCACATTGCAATCAAATAAGCTCTTTTAGGGAAAGAGCTAAAACAGGCAAACTGTTAGGCATCTATTTGTTTGGGCTGGAAAGGATCTTACAGATCTTCTAGTCCCAACCCCACTGCTTTGGAGAAGCACCCTCCATTAACTCAGGTTGCCCAAAGCACCATCCAACCTGGCTTTGAATGTTTCCATGAATGGGATATCCACAGCTGTGCCAGGGCCTCACCATCCTCACAGGGAAGAGTTTCTTCCCAATATCTAACCTGAATCTCCTCTCTTCAAGTTTAAAGCCATCAGTCCTTGTCCTCTCCCTGCCACTATCAACAACCCTTCTCAGCTTTCCTCTAGCCCCTTCAGGTACTGAGAGGCTGCTCTAAGGTGTCCCTGGAGCCTTCTCCTCTCCAGGCTGAACCAGCCCAACTCTCAGCCTGCCTTCACAGGAGAGGTGCTGTAGCCCTGTGATCACCCTCATGGCCTCCTCTGGACCAGCTTCAACAGGTCCAGGCCTGTCTGGCACTAAGGCCCCAGAGCTGGACACAGTTCTGCAGGTGGGGTCTCACCAGAGTGGAGTAAAGGGACAATCATCTCCCTGGACCCGCCTGTCACACTGTACTTGGTGCAGTGCAGGACAGAGTTGGCTTTCTGGGCTGTGGGTGCACACTGCTGGCTCATTTGGAGCTTCTCATCCACCAGCACCCCAAGTCCTTCTCCTCAGGGCTGCTCTCAACATTGGCTTGTAATTGTGTGTAGCACTGTATTATTTGCAGAGACTGAAAAATTCATTTTAAAAAGGGTGCCAGCTCTGGGGTTAACGTGCTGTAATGGCACTCACCTGGGTTAACAGACTATGTTTTACAGCAGGTGGAACATCACACCAGTGCAACTTCCCAGATCCCAAATCAAAGCTCTGTCAGTCAGCCCAGATCGTTTTGTGATGTGCTACAGTTAAATTTATTCTTAAAGAATACCACAGCATATTAAAAATGGAAAACTTTGAAAGACATTGATCTTTAAACTCACCCCACAACCCAGTAACTCATTGTTGGTGGTGGCTTCTTTGGATCAGTCCAGTTATCAGGAGAGCACTCAAACAAAACTCCATGTTCTGTTATCACATCTAGGTCCTCAGCTGAATCACTAAATTCTGAAATCCCACTGCCTTTTTTCTTTTTTGGAAAAAAAAAATAATTGGTGAAATGCTCACATGGAATGATAAGGTTTTTACATGAACACTATCAAATGTAACTCAGATTTCTGCAGGAATCTGATTGCTGTCAAAAACCCAAGATAGAAGTAACTTCCTTTCAGGATTCTTTCCTCCTGTCATCACCAGGCTTTTCCATTGTTATTCAACTTGATGGTAGACATGTGCTCCCTCTTTTTTTTTTTTTTCCTTTTTTCCCTTCTAACTGAACACTGCTTCTCTAATAAGACATCTGAAAAAATACAGCTTCCTTTAAAAAGTGTGTTACAACAGCTAAAGCTCTTGTCTTTCTTTCCCTCTGTGCCTCCCTATTTAAGAACTGTGGTAGTAAAAATCTACTGAATAAACTTGGCCAGGCAGGAATTTCTTTTTGTGAATTAAGAGTTGAAGCACTTTGCCTACAGTGTTTTCCTGCTCAGTAATTACTCAGTAAGAGTGCATAAAATGTAAAGAAAATAAAGACTTTTTCATGTTTAACATAGTTTTTAGGGCTCTCGTTTGTACAGACTTCTGAATAAAACCTAAGTTCCAGTTGTTTCTAACTGAACCTGTTTGGTGATGATAAAACCTCATGTACAAAACCTACATTTCTCTCTTTGCTCTGTCTTGGTGCTCAGTCTTGTGAGTCCAGTAAAGCCATGGTATCTTTCCATAGAAATGGAAGGGGGAAAAGACCAGATTGTACATGCAGATAAACACAGCAGAAATGGTGAAAGGGTTTGTCAGTAGTTTAGCTCTTCTACCACTCCAGTCAAAAGAAACTTAACTGCTCTCTTTTGTAAATTTCTGTATAATATCACAAAATAACCTTTAAATCTTTTTCTTCATTTTGAAGCTTGAGATGTGAGATGAAATTATGGAAGCAGGAGTGGAAATCTCTCTGAAACAAAATTGTCTGAAGAGAGCTATTGAGCAAGGGTAACTCAGTCTGCCAGTGAAACTTCTCTTCCAATCAGTTGCTGATTGAAAAACCCAAGAAACTTTTTTCTGGCATATGCAGCAGCAGCAACCATATATTTAATTTTGCTTACAATACTGAAGATGTGGAGGATGAAAAAGCCCCCTTTCCTCTCTGCAAGAGAGAAGATGGTCAAAACACAACTACCTTAATTTTTCAAAAATGGTAGAAGAAAAAGGGAAATGTGCCTTAGCATTTGAGAAAAAAAAAGGTGAATATTTGTCTGAAAAGTGCCTTTTAAAATTTCCCTAAATGTGCTTTGGATTAAATACACAAAACTTACTCTAAGTAACTACTAGTTCCTAGAGTGGAAGACATTTCACAATAGACCTTCCTGTATCTTTCCTTAGTATGTAAAATTATTTCAGACCCTGTCCTTGCCAATCCTGCTACTGAAAGAGATTTAGGGAATATATTAATACTCAGTTTAATAATCTTCCTCACCAAAACCCCATCATCATTATAATGCAATTTTCAAGCCAGCATTTGTTTATAATTTAGCACATCTTACACTATGCTATTCATACTGAAAATACTCAAGAAAAAATATACATTAAGAGGAAATATTTCATAGATCTGTACTTTCACATGCATTAAAATGTCTGTCCTTCAGATTTAATTTAAGAGTAAGAACATGCTAAGATGATGATAATGAAAAAAAATGAGGCCAGGGCTGCTTATTACATTGAGACATATATCTTAGGGTTTAAGACTAAAAAGTTTATTTTTGTTCAGTTTAAAATTTACTCAAATTTTCTGCACACGTTTAGAAGTGCTTTTTCAGTTCTCAGAGTAAGGCAAAATTAATTATTGATCAGTTTACAATAATTTTTCATTATTGGTGCAGTTCTCTGAATCCTAAATTAAAATATATTTATGTAAAATATTTTCCTGTAAAAGAGAAACTTTGTTCTGCAGCACATGTTCATCAGTTATTCTGGTTTTCAGAGCAGAATGAACCCAGCTGCTGCCTACTGAACTCGGGTCTGAAGAAGCCAGATGAGCATGTACTGAGGTAGCTGTGGCCAAACCTGAAGTTCAACTTCCACATGTGAGTTTTTCACTTTGTGGTTGAATGGTTTCTGGATTCGGGGATTGTTGTTGGGTTTTGGGGATTTTTTTTTTTTCTTATTGGAGCTATAAACTGTCTATTTAACAGTTGTGACAACAGGCATTTTGCTAAGAACTATTTGTGTATTCTCTCTGCTTGCTTGTGGGTTTCAACACATACCATATACATAACTCATTACAGAAGTCCTACTCAGCCAAGCCCCAGTGCCATATGAAGTTGACAGAACAACCCACCAAATTAATGTATTTTTCTGACACTTAAAAACACCTAGATTTACAAGGCACATTGGTCTAACCAGAAGTGACTTCCTCAGTAACTTTAATAAAATGTTAAAAAAAATACTATTTGCAAACTGCATTCATTCAATTTATGCTGTTACTTCCTATTGCTCATTTAAATCCCTCGAATTGTCACTTTAGAATCTAAAAAAATACAACCAGTAAGACAGTATTCCACTTGCTTGATGATTTATCCTTTCCAAAAGGAATAAATAGGTCACAAAATGAGCTGAGTTTGTTACCCTAATTCAGTTCATACCAATAAAAATCAACTTGCAATTAACAAACCCAACTTTTAGCAAAATTAAGTGTCCATTGAACGTAAAATGTCTGATCTGAATGTAGTATAGCATAAATTGATTTCTATAACTGTTGCTTAGATTTCTGACTTACTACTACCATCTTACTCCAAATTCTAACCAAACACAAGGCAGTACAGTCGCTGAGTCTACTCTAAATACTAACTACCCACATAAAGCTGTGGGAGGTGGAATCGGGCTTCACCCAAATCTAGAGCAAGACTTGAATTGGTGTCTTTGTAACAGGAAAGAGCCTTACCTACTCTGACATCCCACCTAATCCAAAATCCAAGAGGTCTGTCTGGCAGCATAATTAAAAGGAATCAATTGTTACAACCAGTCTTCTTTTAGTCGAGTATCCATGTGAACAGTTACAGACATGTCAGGATGGCAAATGTATAAACACGTTGGATAGCGTACAGAGCAATGGCACAGAGAATGAATGGACATCAGAGGTCTTCCTCAGGTTGGTGTTCAGACATACTAACAGCACAGTGAAGGGAGACCACACTGTCACTGCTCATATGAAACACTTTCCGTGAAAAAGAGAGCTTGAATTTCCTTTTGCTGAAAATCTGAAACCCCCTCCCAGAATTCAAATGACTACCCCCTCCTTTTGGTGCTTATAGTTCTTGAACCCAGGGCACGAAACTTTTTGCTAAGTTACAAACAAGAGCCCTAACATGAAAGAGAATCATGAAGTACTGTACTGGGGACAGAGTATTTATTTTGAAGGCATTTTTGGTGTGTAAGAGTGCCCTAATGGCATGCCTGCTTGCTTGGAGGGCCAGAGAAAGACCTTGCTGATAACAGTAAAAGCATCAGTTGCTTTAAAAACAACCACACTTCTGTGAAAACACCTGGGAGTGAACTATTTAAATCATGAAGTGAAAAGAGACAGGAAATACTAAGTTGAGAATGTGAATAGAAAAACAGAAAACAAAGCTTGCATACTTCTTTCCTCATGGACTGCTGAAAAATGGCACGAATTGAAAGACAGCAGCGATAGAAATTCTCAATTAACTGAGGGTGGATGGAGCCACCAAGCTGTGCTACTTCTTTGTGAGTTGGAGTAATAAAGATTCCTTGCATCGTTTCCAAAAACAGGTAGTGGAAAAGGGTATTCTCGGGACCAGATGTCAACCTTGAAAAATAAGAGAATTAATTTAATATTCAAGCAACTTTGAAGTAAGTTTCAGTTAAGCAACACAAACTTTTATGTCTTAAAACAGATTTCCTTTTCTGTTAACTACAGTGGAGTATAAAAATGGATACAGACATTCAAAAGATTTCTACTTCTACACTAAAGAAATCTTTAATTTGAACTTTCAGGGTGTCGTATGTGGGACGTGTATATTACACTGAGACAGTCTTGAGAAACAGTTATCTTTTCTAATTAATCTCTCCACTTAAGAGCTTCACTTTTGGGAAACCTTGCATAGCAGAGTTGTGGTTAAAATTAAATTATGCAGGAATTTCTGCAATGTGGGCATATTAAAAATAACTATCCTAGCGTGCCCTTGAAAAATGCAATGCTGAATAAAAAAATAGTTTCTTACTTGACACTGTTAAGAATTTCTGTATCTTTCTCTGAAAGGTTCTTTTTGAGGTTTCCTAAATGAAATGGATTTGGTAGGGGATGTTTTTTTCTAGTGACCTAAAAAGCAAACATAGGTGAACTAACAGATAAAAAAGAACAGAATCAAACCAAGAAATCACTCACTTGGAAGGAAATAACACAGGCTTTTTCTCAAAGGCCGAACAGTTGCATCAGCTGATACAGACACATATAATAGCCTATTTTAGGCTGAACTGTATTAGATGCAGTTGTACAACTGCACAGCAGTATGATCTGATAAGTTACATCTACGCTCTTACTATCTGGGCAATATTCTGCAATTATTTCTGCTGATACAGTGCAGCCATGCCCATTTTACTCACGTGAAAACATAAGTACAGAGAAGCAATGAAACAAGTGTCAGCTGTGAGGCTGACACAGAGCTTTCAAAGGCAACAGAAGTATTTTTTACTGAAATCTTAGATTTCAAACTGCCTCTTAGATTTAGCTGTTTAGAGTATATTTTTTGAAAAGTTAATGTAGTTAGAGTTATTTTTAAAGAACTGCCACCTCCCCCAAGCCCACCAGAACCACATCAGTTCTCTTTGTTCTCACACCTGATCCACTACAGATTGTGGATTACTTTCATCTTCCACGAGACCTTCACTACCACGGTCAGGCCCTCCACTGCTTCGCGTAGGACTGGGCTTACGTGTCATGAAGGAAGAGTCGCCAAACAGGCTCCTTTTGCTTGCTGGAGAGGTTACTGATTTGGAAGTGTTTTGCAGCTTACTTAGGATGGGTGAAGTGGTCAAGTTCTCCAGTTTGTCAGGCACTGCAGGAAGGAACCAGTCAGCACAAGATAAAGGTGGGATCGAAGGAGAATCTAGCCTTTTCTCTATGCTGGCATCTATTCCTTCCAGCTGAAGTATAGTGGCTTTAACCTGATCCACATATATACAGTCTGGTCCTGGATTCCCAATAGCTTTTGATGCACAGCCTCCTGCCTCTAGCAGGACACAGAGCATGAAGTGTCTCTGTAAACAGAGATAGCAACGTTAGCCTTTGGTTTCACATTGGTTTAACAGTATGTGCTGTATTACATTTATATCTTATCTGATACTTGGGCAAAATACATCACTACACTGAACACTCATTTCTCACCTCCAGAGGTTTTAGTTATCTTTTCTAACCAAATCATGTTCAAGGATATCTTTCTGTTACTTTAAATTAATCAGGCAAACATGAAAGCTATCATTTAAAAACTCATTAGTTGTTTGCTTTAATAAAAGTCCACATTTTAAAGAAACCCAAACACATTTCTGAAATGAGTTTTCTGAAAACGGAAGAGCAGGAAAGTAAAAACATTTTCAAAGTGAAAAGCCATAAACTCGAGAATTTATACTTAAATTTACAAGCTTTACAAATGCATAAAAATGCTACTCTAAAAATTCTATCCCATGAAACAGCTATAATACAAATATTTTGTGAAGCTACTAAACAAAACATATGGAGAGTGTTGATTTTACTGAACAATGGACAACACCAAACAGCAAAATGAAGCATCAGAGAACAAGTATGCTGTAAATGTTAACTTACCAAGCCAACTATCAGTAAGAAGTATCTTGCTTCAGGTTCCCTGTATCCTGTAAAACTTGAAGCTTCACATGGTTGGAGATGATGATGTGGAAATACTTCCCGCCATATCACTAACTGACCAATCTTCTGCTCTGCTGCCAAGGGTAACAGACAATAGTGCCGACAATACAAACCTACATCAATAAGATCTTCCTTTGGCAAGTGATTACCAATCAAGTAACCCTTAATTAAACACAGAAAAGGAAGTGTATTCAGTAAGAAATACAACACCACTGCTTCTCACTTAAGACTATATATCATATAGAGATGAATATCCCTGCTCCACATGCTTTGTGATGCAAAAACTCAGCGTTACCTGTTGTACAGCTGTGTACAACACAGAGTTAACAGAGTTTTTGCATCACATCTGAAGAATCAAAATACCAAAATACAAGAAAATAAAACATCAGCATATATGCAAGTTATCAAAAGCAAGCTGGGAAATACATGACAGCTTGCAAAATGGAGTTTAATTCTAATTCTCATTTAGTTCTCTCTCCAAAAATACCGATTTTCACTGCAATTAATAAAATTCCCAGAGAAAATACACAGTGTTCCCAGCACTACAGGCGTTACAGTTGAAGTGCCCTCATGCTTGTCATGTGCAGTGCCATTGCTCCCATTACACCAGCAGCATAAAGAACAATTGTATGATAAATTCCTTACAACATAAGCTTCCTTAAAGTAAAGCCTGTTATCTTCCTTTACATTTAATAAAGAGAAATAAATTTACAAATGAGGCCAGAGTGAAAAAGGCTGTCAACCCAATTTCTCAAGTCTTTGATTTAAAGACAGATTCACCTGTTGCCTATATTAATTAATGGCAATGAACAACAACAACAAAAAATCTCTTTAGAGTACAATCTCTCTTTAATTGACTCACGTTACTTTATCATTACTGTCTCTCCTGTCCTTGGATCACACACCACAAACTTCCCATAGAAGAGTTTCAAACAAGTATTATGTTCTTTCTGATCATATAGTACAATTCACTTCCTGACAAAATTTTCTTTTGTTGTTTTTCTGTTATGATGTTGCAATTTCAGGTCCATCACTAGCAATACACATTCAAAGCAATTACACTTTTTTTGTATTTGTAAGGTTCTGAAAAGAGTTATTCTATGACTGAGGCAGATTTCCAGATGCATTTTCCTAATTTTTAGACCTTAATCACTAATACTACCTTGTAGAAAAGACAAGAGCCCATAATCATATATAATCTTCTCATGTCATAATAATCTTCAGACTGTGGAGGAAAAAAAAAACATGGTATACTTTTTCATTCAGAATTTTAATTTTATTTACCAAATGTAAGCCATCTTATTCCAGTCAGCTGTAATAACTATCATCTTTAATGTTTCCATTTTTGACCACTTCTTCTATCAGTACAGCAGTTAACACTGAACAGCTCAGTGAAATAACAAGTCTTTAGCTTCCATTATTGATTTTTGTGTCACTACAATTTTCATCTCAAAATAACACATTTTCTATGGAGCTTTTATCGGTCCATAAACTATTTCTGTTTGATATGCTAATTGTTAGAGATCTTAAAAACAAAATAGCTGAAGCTTAACTACTGACAGCAGAAGTCCTCCTAGAATAAAACTTCCAAGTCAAAGCTTTTTTTCCCCAGTAAGTTATTTTACCCAAATTATATCCATCCACTGATCTTTTTATCTAGATGCCTAGTGTTCTCAGATCATTAAGTAATACTATCTTTAGGTGGATACAGTGTATTTTAAATTAAGTGGATGCAGTCAATTACTGTGCAATAAACTGCAATTTACAAACACTGTGTTTTGTAAATAATCATCCAGGTCGTTCAGAACAGCAATTTTTTTGTTTTAATTGTTTTGCAAGATGGACTGCATGTCTGACTACCTTATACTTTAGGTTTTAAGAACCATTAAGTATCTTTTGTAATTAAGAATATGTATGTCCCAAAACTGTTGTGATAAATATGCAATCAAACAAGTTATCCTTATGCTCAGTTATAATATACCTATTAAGAATATAATCATAACATAACTGGTCTGGAACATGAGTTTGAGTAAGGTCTTTCCTTAGGAAGTAAAACTGAAATTTCAGTGTTTGCACCTGACACTCATATATGGGATAGTAAAGACTGTGTACAGTAAATGCTACTTAAGTAAATTACTATCTTCTCCTGTAACAGTATTAAAAATGTGTGTAACTTGTAATTGCTTTCTGTAATCTGGAAAATTATGTTCTCAGGGCTCTGTATGAGTTTTCATTTATTTCACAACTGCTTGAGCAGACAGTTATACATATGAGAAATGTCACAACCACCAGCTATGCTGAAATTAAGAGTGTCCTCCTAGACATCCCGTGGATTTAAGTGACAGTAAATCATGGGTCTTCAGTGACTACACCTGTATGGTAACACAGTTATAATGTTATGTGTGGAGAGAAGTTCAGGATAAACAGAATGGATAAAATGAAGCTATCTTAAAACAAGAATACTACAGCATATCTTTGTTTAGACTCCTACTTTATTAAAAGGAGTGGATGAGTTTGGAATTAGTGCTTTTTTAGATGACTAAAGACACCGAGGCACACAGACACTGTGTAATGCTATCAACAGGAATAAAATGTTACCAGCTCTGCAAAGTCAGCCGCTTCCAGATCACTCAGTGCTGTGTCAATTTCCATCTGAAACAGTTATAAACAGCACATCTTAATACAGTTTTCCAACACATCAGCTTACAATAATAGCACAGTTTGCTCTACCTAGTCTCAGAAGATTATGATTCACAAGTACAAAGTGAATGGATAAAAATTTGTGTGTACTTTTCAGTCATAATATCAAATATCAAAAACATCTCCTTTCACTAGATTAAAGGAAAAGCCTTCTTAATGGCTGTTTATTTCCCTCTTTTTTGACACAGTAAAATTTCTCTGCTGATCTCACTGTTCAGTATAAAGGAGATGTCACTCTTCCTTTCAGTGTGCTTTAAAACTTGAGGTCTAGAGACAACCCCTTGGAAGTTAGAGACGGCTCTGAAATCTGGCAAGATACTGTATCCAACTGAGTTACTAGAAAAAAAAAATCATCTTTTTCACAATGGATTTAGCTTTTGTCTCTATGGAAATTGCAAAAATTCTCTCAGACCTTACCTTTGTTCTACTGTAACCACTTTAGGCATGCTTATTTCTCTAACTACAAGAGCTGTTGGTTAATTTAAGTTTTCCTAAAAACACTTTAAAAACCATGGTACCAGGCACTGAAACTAGTGTCATAAATGTGCTACTTCAAGAAAACAACCTAAACCCCATCGTTTGAAGCTTCTAGAACTGTATTAATAGCCAGTATCTAATTGAAATAAATCAAGTTTTTAAAAGAGGGAAATATCAGCGAGGCTGTTGGCAGTTGACAACTAACCAGTGTCTCAGCTTTTCCCCAGTTAAAAAATCAAATGGCTTTCTGTCCAATTAAGAATAGACATTTTTAGCTTCATATTCCTCACAGAATATAAAGCTATTCACCAAAACTTAACAAGAAATCTCATCTTCTGGAACAATAATTTTTTTCTGGAAAATGTGTATGATCTCAGACAAGTTTGAAAAGGAATGGCTCAACCACAAACTCAGACGTTTTCTCAATTCCCTTAAAATGTACAGTTTTACAGCAAAGAAACAACCTGTGAGCTAAACTAGAGACTAAAGTGTAACAGAATCTCTCTACAGAAAACTGAGAGAAAAAAACCAACAAATAATAATAAAAAAAATCACCAAATAGTACAAGAAAAAACAAAAAAAAGCACTGTTTCCAGGAAAGGAAGAAAAAATGTGTGAAAACAGTTAGAGGCAGACTAAGCTGCATTTCAAGTATGTCTGAGGTTGCTGACTGACCACATTCTACGTGTTGCATAAACATTTTATTTGCTTTTATTGGATGGATTTTCTAAGTGAGCAGATGGGCATGTCAGGAATTTTTCACTTGGATAGCAGATTTATCTGTGGAGTTATGATATGAGAGACACTCCATAAATCTGTACTTCTCTATCTAAAATATCTAGATCAGTGTATTTTCAGGTATACATATTATAAAAGCACAAGTCTGACTAAACTAATCACAAACACAGTGGCCTCTAGCACATTTAGCAAAAATATATCTAGACACATATTACAGGGCAAGGTGGAAACAACTACATCATTATCAGTCTGGTACTAGAGATTTGACAGTTCTTATAACGGAGAGAACAGAGAGAAGACCACACCAGCAAACAGGAAGCTGGTTGGTAAGGAATAGCACTGACTGATGAATAGCTTGCAGCGTCCACGGCCACTTCTATTACCAAACAGCAGCAAACCTGAAATGATTCTGCAAACTTTATCAATGGTAAAGTTTCTTCTACACATAAGTTCTTATTAAATATAAAAATCAGAAAACCAGGGAAGTTCTAGTTAATGCTATACTCAAATGCACACCCTAGAAATTAAATATCATGACACTGCAAAACAACTAAACTCAGTCCTTTCAAAGAGCCATTCTAAGAAGCACTAATGATTTCCCATCATGCAGCCTTTTCACATTCAGTGAGTAGGAAGAGTTCAGAATTAGCACTTCAACCGCAGGTATTTATATCGTAGCTCTAAAAGAGGGCAAGACAGATACTACCCCAAGTTGGAGAAAAAAAAGAAAATTCAGTAAAGTTTCATTCTGCCTTATTTTGCACCTTGCTTTGCTACAACATTAAAATCCTAATTAGGAAAAAAACCACAACCCTCTATATGGTTAAAATAAGAAACATGAATAAAAACTACAAGGGAATAACAGTATTAATACTGATGAGATTACAGAAATAGGAAGGAAAATAGAAAAAAAGCCAGGAGATAGCCAGGGTACTTCTATCATCTTGAGGGAGATCACCCAGGGAGAACATTCTATTTATTTTTCTTAAATAATCCAAGTCAAGCATGAAGCTAAGTAACAGGGGCTGCTTTCCCTACTGCACATGCGAGTTGTTAGAGAGGGGTGTGTGTGTATATAAATTATTTTGGTGTTTCTGTTTGGGGTTTCTATTATTTATTTATTTTAATTCCTGTGGTATTGTGTTCTCTTCCTAGATAACTTTAAATTCACCAAAGCACGTTCATAATAGCAATCTGTTTCCTGTGGGAATGATGGTGTAGTTCCAAACTTTAAATAAAAACCATGTAGGAAGAGGGGTGGTCTCAGGTGAGGAAAGCACTTCTATCAGTTATGCACGAACAGCATAAGGTACCTGCATCAGTTTTCTGGCCTCTGGTAGACAAGTTTTTGTGGAGAGATCTGAAACCGCCCTTACCTTGATTTCCTGAGGCAATGTCAACCAGCGCAAGCCCGGGAGATTGTCTAAGAATAAGGCACTGCAGGTATCGTAGTGTTGAGCACTGGGGCTGGCGTTTGATCTGAGTCTTGCAGGCTGAACTGCACGCTGGAAGAACAGGTTGAAAAAGTGATCCAGCCGAGAAACATTTTCCACCTGGCAAAAAGCACTGAACAAAATGAACTCCAAGTTAGAAAAACATTGAGAAGCTTCTAGCTTGTTTATATAACCCTGTGTGCTATCAAAATCTCTCTACAGCACAATACTACAGTTGCATTACTTTTTTTTTTAACATTAATTTTAAACATGAAAACACCACTAGGCTAGTGTCTAGGCAGTACCTACAAACAAAGCAAAAACTGCCATGCTGAAAGTAGTGCAGTAGTACACTACACGTCTTAGAGCAACTTAAAGTGAGCTAATAATCAGCTTCTTCCTTTTGGAAATCAAGATCATTCTTTATTTTAGTAATTTATTTAACTATTTTTGGCGTGTTACAGGTATTGTTCATTTCTTCAGAAGACTCTACTGTTCCAAGTGATATACTGCTCCAAATGATTCAAAGCCAAGCTTTTCCTAAGATGTGTTTAAATAGTTGCAGGTATTAAAAGTAAAAGTTGCTACTTGTCATGAAGTGACATTAAAAACTTTGTAAGAAAAACATAAGGCCTAATAGTATGTGAAACTGTTCTTTCTAGAAACTTCTATGCAGTTCAACATAGAAAAATACATAAAAATATTAGGCTTCTCTCTATGGCATACACACTTTAACCCTGAACTGAATGCAAGCATATGAATAGTCTACCTTGGCAATTTTATTTAGGTTACAGTCACTCTGAAAACTTTCTGGGCTATTTCCAAATGCAGAGGAAGACAATTATTGTTCCAAATGAAGTTGAGAAGTCCGGAGTGTTTACTTTATTAAAAATGTGACACTGATTCAAACATGCATTTTACAGACAGTGCTTTAACACAAGGGATAACATTTGCAGAGTGCTGTTGACATCCACAGTGACTTAGATTATGTGAAAGATTTAACCTAACAAAGGAAAAATCTTTCTGAAGTAACACAGACTGTTTAAAAAGAGTCTTACTATTGTTAAGACTGAAACAAGGCAAGAAGAACAGAACCCAGAATTACTGTGCCCATGTAAAAGAACAAAGAAATTCCATGTAAACATTGAAAATGAATGGTACTAGCTGTCTTACTCAGTGAGTATGTGTCCAGTGTTCAGCTTGGATAGAGTTAGTTTTCTTTCTAGTAGCTAGAGTAGTGCTGTATTGAAAAACTAGTGACTGAAAAGAAAATACTTTTGAAAGAACTGACCTGTCTAAAGAACCGTACATAAATTTCAAGGTCCTGACAACATCTTCCATCATGTTCCTCAGCTGAGAAAGTGGCACACTAAAAAAATAAAGTTCAAACACACACTTTAGCATCTTTTCTACAAATAAGCATAGGCACCTTCTGAAGTGCTGTATTCTTAACAAGTTCTTCACTGGCTTGTATG
Organism: Heliornis fulica; assembly: GCA_013399135.1. Classification (NCBI taxonomy): domain Eukaryota; kingdom Metazoa; phylum Chordata; class Aves; order Gruiformes; family Heliornithidae; genus Heliornis; species Heliornis fulica. The sequence goes on from VXBZ01001454.1 coordinate 372,079, forward strand.
GCATCTTTTGAGTAGCCTGCCTATGATGACACAGACAGTAGTAAAGCTGGGGATGGGGGATATCCTCCTAGAACACATAAATACATAATATCACTGCTATTATTTGGTAGTCTCTAATCAGGACTTTACCAAACATGTATTTCTCTAGTTAACATGTATTTCTGAGATCTAACAAGACCTTATTCCTCTTAGAGGAAATAAAAAAAAAACCTGCAAGAATGGATATATATACATAAATTGTGAACAGTCAATAAAAAAAGTGGAATCACAGCTATAGAAGCTAGTTATAGTAAGCAGAGTACATTGTAAGCCCTCCTTTTCTTCCTTTTTTGATAAAAGAGTACAGTTTGAAGATGCATAGCAAAGGAAACCAGAGCATTTTAATCGAAACTCACTTTTCTTCGGGAAGGCCAATTACAAGCAACTTGTCAGATTCTTTCCAGTAAACAACTTGAACCAGTTTTTCACATAAGAAAAGGGAGGAACTAGGAAAAGGAAACCACAAGTATTTCTGTTAACACTATGGAGTTATAAAAGACCACCATTGTAAGACAGAATGATATATATATGCATTTTATATGAAAAGCCTTGTGCTGATGTACAGTCACATGCGTGCAGCTGGGTCAGGTAGTAGAGAACTCAGAGATGCTCTAGTTCCTATTACAAACAGATCACAGCAGTAGTAACAACATTTCCAAGTATGCAAAGGAGGAACAACTGCTACTGAATGCAGGTTGCCTTCTGTAGGATTCAGATGCTTTTTAAAGGTCTTCCTGGCATGTGTCTGCCTCGCTTTTAGCACACTCATACTAGATCAGGTCACAGTGAGGTGGCCAGAGGTACTTGTGATGGTTCTGAATCTACTGATTGGTCACAATAAAGACTCCATGCTTGTTCTGAAATACACCCAAGGGGTATTTGAACAGATTACCTGAGGGATAAATATAGTCTTGAACTCTCATGCCATTTCCTTGTACGGAAATTGCTCTCAGAAGCTCAGCAATCCCGGAAAGTCAAAGTAAACTTTTCATTTCAACAACAAAGCAGATTACAACATGAAATGGAATGAGACCAAATGTTCTGATTAGCAGCAAATCATACATTAGGCACCAGATGATCAGATTAAATGTACTGGTTGCTGCTAAAACCAAAATCTGTAAATAACTTGAACACTAAATTTAGAATAAAACTCCACCACTTCTTACTACGATATCAGAAGTTTAAAATACTGCTGCAAAGCAAAAAAAGTATAACTTTAGTTTAAGATGGAAAGATTAGAGAATTTCATTTTTAGGATATGACTCCATGATTAACTTGATTCAGTGATTCACTCATACTGTTAAACTGATGCTACTTAATAAAATGATGGGGTCATTTCATTACTTAAGAAATACCTTAGTATTTCAATAGGTCATAAAAAATTATCTTTCATGTAGCCAAAAGTTATATATATACATATATACCTATATAGTTCAATTAACTAAAATAAATAAATATCCACATTCCAGAAGTTACACAATACATGTGCACACACAATAATAATTTACTTTTCTGAAAGGAAAACCTTCATAGCAAAGCTGGGGATTATCTGTTATATTTTTTAAAGAGATTAGACAGTCCACAGAGACCAACAGAAGTGCTTCTATATGTTTAGAACAGGAAACTGAGAAACTTAACAGGAAAGGTGACTGTGTTGTTAGGGATTTATGTACTGTTTTTCTGATGATACCACTGGTATCAAGCAATGGAATGATTTAACAAAATTTTGGATTCACAGAATCACAGGATTGTAGGGGTTGGAAGGGACCTTGAGTCCAATCCCCCTGCCAAAGCAGGTTCCCTAGAATACGTCACAGATTTCTTTGAAAATCTGAACATATAAAAATGGTTCTATATATGCAGAATTTCCATTAATAATGTGTAAGCAATTAAAAGGAGTTACCATAACTGCTGATTAATATTAATGTGGCACTACATCAAAATACTGGTATACACAAAAGATGAAAGGCCTGTGTTTGATACTGCTGCTAAAGGAGTCAGTCCACACCTCTACTCATCACTAAATCAGCGATGTGACTGTTAGTAACTTCTTAATTAGAAAGTTATAAGCATGGTTAAAGCCCACTGTTAAAACTTATTACTTAAATCAACAGGATATCAACAAATCTGAGAAAAAAAAATGGAGAAATGAAAAAAATGTAAACTATTAAATGTTAATTTTCTGGTAAGCAAAAGAAATATTCTAAAGCACTTCACAGAAAGGAAATATTTTGCAGTGGAAAGCTCAACTTAAATATCTTAAACGGGCTTTTTGCCTTTTGAGGAATTCCTTATTATTACCAATGCTGTTCACTACTGCACTACTGCTTGCACTCTCTATTCCTGGGTGTGAAACGCCACTTAAATTTGGGGGTTTTTTTATAGCAATCTAGGTCTTGTGTCTGACACACAAGGCACTAACATGCAGAAGAACCACCCCAAGAGATGTAAACTCATACACTGAGTCTCAGTGGGAAGAAGTATGAAACTAAAAAGTGGTTCTCGCTGTCTCGCTTCTAATTATTCCACCAGAACATCATCTGCCTCTAAATATTCAGTAATCTCTTGACATATCTCCATCACCCCCTATGCTGCTCTAAAAAGTCAGGAGTCATTTTTATTAGACTTGAGTAGTAGCTAGCACTCCTGAATTCAGCTGAATTACCTTTTTCTAGTTGTTATTATTATTATTTCAGTGAAGCTGTTGTAGATTTTCGAGTCTGCCATAATACAGTGCCACAGAACCCCAGTTTAGGTGTTTTAACAAATCTGAATTAAAAATCCCAGTCGCTGCCACCTGTGACAAAGAAATTCCCCCAAATGGATGCATTTCCAGGCTGAGCAGTCCAACTTCTGTTAAAACATTATTGCCTAACAGCTCAGTCTTGTTTTATCTAGAACTTGACACACGACCCTTGTCTGTTCTTCTGTACACTTACGTAACAAATAATAAAAGTGGCAAAACATTACATTTCAAACACTTTTACCTGATAATCTGGGTGCCTGTAATACTTTCCAGTATGTCAGATAGAGTGAGAAATATTCCTCTCACACTTTTCAGTTTTTGGGATGCTTCTGATTTGGGGTACTGATAAAGAATTTCTTGCTGTGAAGAAAGTCAGCTGTTAGTTAAGCAAAGCAAAGCAAAACAAATCACAAATGGTGCTTTCAAATGGTATCAAAACAAGCAGTGGTTTGCACAGGCATACTGGAAAGATCTGAAACACACATGAATGTTTCTGACAGTTTTTACTTTTTTATAGAAAAGTAGGACTGGCTTCTAGAATCATTGTTGTCTGGAGGAACATAAAACGACAAACGCTATGGCTACTGCATTTTGCAACTTAAAATACACTCTTAACAAATCTGATTCCAAGAGATAACTAGTATTTGTATGGTTCTTTCAGTATTTAAATCAAACACGTAGCTCTTTAAAACCAGCAATATGCAATGTCCAGTATCTCTCATAACCCTAACTGCTTTACACGTATAGCACAAAATGCAGTGGAGGTATATGTCAAGTAACAACATATACACCATTAGCAAATTAACACCAAACCTCTGAGTATCTGTGTCAGCATACTCCTATAAAGACGTCATCTAGAAACTGAAGATCAGTAGAGATAAATATTTGTGACAATTACTTTTTGTTTCTAACCAGTTCTTTAAAATAGATTTTCTATTAAAGCTTTAAAAATATGGTATTAAGTATTTCAGCAACAACAACAATACAGTAACAAGCAAACCTATGACTCCCCCATTTATTACTTCTGCCAGAAAGGAATCCCTGCAGTATTAAGCCTATCCAGTGCAAAGAGCATTGGAACAAAAGCAGCACTGACATGGCTGACTTTCCTGTTTATGTCACTAAGCACAACCAGCCAGTGCCAAGACCCACTAGAAATTTTTCCTTCATGAAGATTAAAAGAACGCAAAGTTTCCTTACAGAAGGACCAGGCAAACTCTTCATACTTATCCAATTTAATTAGCTCTATTTTAAAATACTCATTAGCAGCAAGGATTTTTTTATTTCTTGAATCAGTCCCTCAGCCAGGAAAAAACCTGCCATTTTCTAATTACAGCACTACAAAGGGCCATAAAGAGCCTTTTTTTCCTCTCTTCACCATGAACCAGAGCCTTCACACAAAATTCATTTGAGATTTATCCGCACACTTTCCCAGGGAAAGAAAAGACAAATGTAACAAAAGGTCATAGCTATATCTTATATATGTATTAATGAGTTAGCAAGGGTCAGCACATACTGCTGCACAAGATCAGCTGTCTCCAAAGCAAGGCAAAGTTCACAGGTCAAGGACAATGGAATTAAAAAATGAGAATTAGCTCATTTCCTAAAAAGCGTAAACCCTCTCTCAACCCCAAAAACCCCACAAACCTGAACAGAGTATCTAAACTAACGGTTTACCAAACAGCTTCCCTTTTTTATTTCACTGATTTCTCAAACTGAGCCTAAATAACATACAAAAACCAAATCAGCAGAGTCTGGACAACTTAAGAAATGGCCAAAAGAAACTGTGTCACAATCGTGCCACCCATCTAGAAACCCCCTATGATCTTCACAGGGCACTGACAATAGGTGCTTGAAGTTGCATCTTCCATAAAATTATTGAAGAAACAGTAGATTAAAAGATAACTGCGAATTCTTCAAGATTAATTGTAAAACCAGAGAACTGCTACAGAAGTATGAGTCAGCATCTCTGTGAACTGAGTTATCTCAGCGATACCTACAAACCCATCCTTGCAGTGACGCTATCGCAGAGGAGAAATACGAACATGACTCCTTTTAAAACAGGGTATCACCAGAATGAGTTCAGACACGTCAAGGTGTTTCAGTGTATGCTGGTACAGACAACCTATTTTATAATTGTAATACTTACCTTGAACTAGAACATTAAAAAGACAAGATCAACCTTATCCACTGAAACCATTATTCTATGGGACACTTCCCACATGACTATGCACATACCAAATTATTTCTAATGGCACTTGAACTTATAGTTGAGTGGATACTGCTTATAAGTTTTAGAGCTCGTTAAATCTGTTTTTTTGGATGAGAAACACTTGTAAGTGGAAGAATCTGTTACTAGTTCCAGTTGCCACAGCTTACATGGATGTGATCTGCATACCATGCCTCCCTCCTTTGGATATGGGTAAAGAGGCTTAGTAAAGGGTTCTTGTGTTTTTTGTTGTGCAATTCAGTCTAGGTGGATAGTAACAGCACTACTAATTTGAAGTATTTCTGGAAAGCAATTCTGGAATTACACCCTCATGATAAGTGAATGTTGTGTACTGTTCACAAAATGAAATTAAAGAAAAATGCCTTGAAGAAGAAGCACTTTTTTATTAGGAAATGTTGTAAAGAAGTTGATTAAACTGCAAAGCATCTCACAACATTAGAGACTATCTGGGGCTGCATAACTGCCAAGACTTATCAGGAAACAATTCCTCCACGGTATGAAGGGAGAGAACAAGTACATTAAAATCTCTCTTTTACCTCTGCTCAACATTCAGGCTTAATCCTGTTTCGTGGGAAGAAATAATGGGGCAAGAAAGCCTTCATTTACTCTGAAGTGTAGGAATTGCAATGATGCATTTGCATATCTGTTCACCTACCAACAGAGCCCCTGAACTAAATTATGAAGTATCAAAGCACAAAAGTTTACATAAGTGATTAAGAAAACACTGGAAAACAGCAACTATCCACAGCTGTTCTATCCATATAACACAGCAGTCTTGGACTACAAACTTGGAATGAAAGGGATTAAAAAAAAGTCAACCCAATTTGCAATATATAAGTGTACTTTGATAAAGCATCTTAAGTTTATTTAAACCAGAGGTAAACAAGCTCACTTCATTTATGAGACAGGGAAATACCTCTTGATTTTTTGCTTTAAAGAAAGCAATCTCCAGGTGGGAAAAAAAGCACAAAATGACCTTTTGTAGTTGCAATGCTATTAAAAAACCCCAGATTTTCAGAAACACTTGTATGAACTAATTTCTCCTGAAGGTGCCTCCCACAAAAGAACCCATAGTCTCTGAAACAGGATTGGAAAGACCTGCAAACCAAATCTTACAGCCTTAATATCTTGCTGTAATACGCAATAACACTTATGTTATCTTAAAAGCATTATTTTAAAAGAGCATGATTTATATTACAAAGGCAAGCATTCCAGAACTGCGAAGTACTGGATTTATAGTTGCCTGATAAGCCTTAACTACACACACTCGTCTGCCCGTCTTGTCCGCTACACAAGACAGGTGTCTTTCGGAAAGCTTCCTACTGAAAGGCAGTGTCATGCTGCATGCCTGCGCTGGGGATGACATTAGAGCTGCACAAGTAGCCATAAACCTGTTGTTTCCTAACTTTCAAGCACTTGATTCTGCAAACTTCACAAAAAAAACAGACTCCGTAATGTGTAGTTGTAACTCTTTTTCTCTATTACACATCACTAAGAAAAATACAGGCTTCTTAATCAGTTTAAAAACAGTATTTAAAAAATAAATAAGTATCTGAGAGGGATGGAGTACTGACTAGATTCCAGGGAAGAGAAAGCAAAATATCTTTCTTCTGCTCTCTATCAATGTCACACCATCCCAGTCCCTGGGGACTGGCAAAGCTCATGCTGCACTTGATGCTTCTGTATCAGATACTGTAGGTAACTCAGCACAGTGCTAAACCTAAGGAGAATTTACAAGAGGAGAGAAGAGCACAGTGTCTGGTCCTAACAAGTCCACTTTGTCCATCTGTCATTTCGCCATCAGGGAATAGGCCAAAATCTACTCCTTCACACTGGTCTGTGTCCTCCCTGCATTCTGAGTGATGTACTTGTAGCTATGACTACACCATGAATGACATCAACACAAACCTACAATAGGTTCTATGTACACTGGTAATTTTTTTCTGAGGAACACAAAANATGTGAAAGGAAGCTTTACAGGAGAAAAGTACTTCAGAAGCTCAAAAATGTTGCCCGAGCAAGAGTCAACAGTTTATTGCAAAGAGCAGACCTGTGAGAGTCCCCTAAGAAAAGGCACATTAGCATTTCCAAGCAGAAGGAGCTAGACAGACTGTGTAGGTGGACTGCCAACAGCTCCCACTGGGAGAACATTTTTGACTAGGCAGATTACGTTGTTCAAGAGGCTTATTGAAAACATCCCAGTGAGCATCTGAGCCACAGTAAGGGACTTCTGAATTTTCCTCTGCTTTATCCAGTACCACCTCTAGCCTGCTCTTCACATAAAGATGTTCAACAGCACTGGCATGATTTCAAGCCCAATTACAGTCTGGCAGTAGGGACATGGACTTTTTTCTCCTGGAATGTCAAGCCTTCCTTCAGACTAAACGGACATTCTACCCACTATTCAAAATTATTAGCAAGACTTTTTATTCTTTTTTACTTCAAAAGGCAGAGCAGTTGCTGTTGTCAGTCATTAAGTTTCATCTTCAGATTTATTTTATTAGCCACATACCTCATCTTTAGATGTCTCTGAGTCCAGTTTCATGGTGAGGAACATAACAATATGAGGCACGTCCTGCATAGCCTGTTGAAGGTCCGTACTGTCTTCTCCCCACAAGAGCCGAACCAGATTGTTCATACTTGACTGTGCCTGTTTAAACCCTTGCTGAGAAGTTCCTTCAGGCTCAAATATTGATGTTTCAAATGTAAGTTTAACCTATTGAAATAATTAGTTATGAAAATGAGACTGTAATTGTAATTAACATTAAAATATAAAATGAAATAGATGCAGTTCGAGCCCTTTAAGAGATTAAGTTTTCTTAGCTTTGCTGACAAAGATATAAGCATTCAAAAATTCCCCATTTCAGTAAAACCAATCTTCTATTCAACATTACAGAACCATCTATTATTAAGGACCAAGCCAGCTATTACATGCTCTGTGAACCATGTGAGTAAGCATGTGGTTTGGTGTGCTTCCATTCTTAGTTCTTACAGTATTGAGATTGTAAAAAACATGCCTACTGCTCTGGCTTTGTTTGAACACAAAACCCATTACCATGCTTTTGGAACACAAAACCTATTACCATGCTTTTGAAACACAACATTTGATTTTTTTTCAAAACGTCAGCACTTTTAAAAGTCTGTATATCCTCAGGGCCCTTTGGGAGCACCTTTTTTGTTCTGAGTGCACCAAGAGGTATATCTTCAGAGGAAAATCAATTTACATTAGACTGCAAAAGCTCATTAATTTGTAGCATTCAGTAGCAATTCTTCATTCTGACAACATTTTCATTATTTAAAAAAGAAATTTAAGAAACTGTAAAGTCAACAAACCTAAGTTTCGCTGCCACGTTTGACAACTGTACACAACTAGCACAAGAAGCATAAAACCAGTTTGTATCATTTGCTACATGGTGTCTTCAGAAGAAAAAAGCTCAAACAGCATTCTCTTAATAACAACAAAGTTCAGATGATCAGGCTTATTATTCTGTCAAAGAGCTACACAATGTTTACTGTTCTTAATTTCCCAAATAAAGTAAAGCTTGTGAATTTCAAAATAAACGCATTCTTATTGGTTCACCAGCCACACAAAACCCAACTTGCTGTGGATATACATTTCACCATTTGCTTTACAGACATTAATTTAATGGCCACTGCCATACAAAATCTATGTCTGCAAGTTGTTCCACCAGTGATGGAGACTACCTGTTTTGGTGAATGAACACTTCATTTAACATGTGAAAGAAGGACATATGAGAAATAACCAGCTCTTGACAGAGCATAAAATTCTATTTTTTGAGGAAAATAAATTATTTGCTTGAATAAGGCCTTAGTTTTATCACTGTTCAAAGTGACTGAAAATATATTTACTTGCACTAAGCAGGCACACTCTTTCTTACGTTTTTATTGAAAACTGTTGGCTTTAAAGTATCCTTAACATGCTTGTGACCGGGAAAACTGTGTCACACCACATCCTGCATCACTTCCAAGTCGGTGGCAGTTTAGTCTACTGACTGATGCAACAAAAAATGTTTATGTTTTGCCAGTTGCAATCAACTGAAAAGGCCAAGCAGAGGTAATTTATTCACTTCAATGTAGATAATTTATATCTTTGTAATTGAGTATGCATATACACATAAGGATAGGAGTGCCAGCCCGAAATAATGATGCTTTAAAACACCCACTGCCTGCCTGTCAAACTAAACCAGAGAGAGAAGTGCCATCATCAGCTCTTCCAGCTACAACATTTATGTCACTGACTGCCGCCTTCCCATTCCGTTCTACTCCCTCCCAACACTTCTCATTAAACTTCTCCTCCCCTATTTTGGTCGCTGTCAGCTTTTTTTCCCCTCTTCCCATTCTCTGGAGTAGCAGTGCACTCAATCCTGCTCTCCAGCCACGTGTTACCAGTTTCTTTTCTGACCATAACAGGACTTGAAGAGCAGAAACATCCAGCTAAAAAGCAGCAGTTTTCTTCTCCAGCATCCTGTAACTCGGTTCTCTTCCTTCATCACTCCATCTGCAAGTATTTCAGAGGATTTTCCTCATTTTCCTCATACCCTGTTTAATTTCTTGCAGATTTCCTCAAGGCTCAACAGTTTTCACATAACTTCTACTACATCTTGTCTGGGGACACTCAGGACATTTAGGCTACAACATCTACACAATTGATGCAGAGATAGAATTTTTGCTGCAGTCTATTTTTTAGGCTCTCAATTTAAAAGAAAACAACCCAGTTTGTCTTGTCTTTGAGACACAACCATACAGACTGTGCCAAACAGCACTTTAACTCTCCCTCCTCCAGCAGGCATCCATGGTCCCCTGGCATCACCACACTGCTCAGATGGAAACTCACGCTATTCTGAGAAAGGTATCTCTGCACAATCTGACTAATCTGGCCACCAGCTTTTTTCTTGATTCTAACAGCTTGAAACATAAGATTTTTGTAAAAATGATGGTGAAAAAGACCTTCTACATTGGAAATGCTGTAACAGACAGTGACCAAGAGACAGAAGTTCTTTGTCCTGAGCTCTGCACAGGGTCTACCTAAATGTGTGACTGCTGAATACCTTTTTGTAAAATACTGACTTTGACATCTTACACAGCTCTTGATTCCTAAAGAAAATCAATTCAATGCACAGGAGAAAACAGAAAAGGGAATGAAGACTGGGAAAAGCGCAAAAATTAGTACTACTCTGCTTTAAATATACAGCATGCACACATTCTCAGGACTCAGTTCTCAAAGTTTAATCAAGCTGCTGAAAGGCACTGACAAAGGCAACAGTGACAGCAAGTACATAGATGAGGAATTTTCTGCTTAGGAAAGACATGACACAGGTGGTACATGACTGCTTTCCAAAGTCATGCAATGATACAAAGAGCAAGACATGGACAGTTAATTGCTCCTCAGAATGCAGGAAGTGCACCTAATTGGCAGTTTGAAAACCAACAAGAATAAATTCATATATAAATGAGTTATGCAAATCATTGCTACAGAACACTGAGGAGGTCAGAGGAACTTTAAGAAATAGATTTAAAAAGGATGAGTTCCAAAACTCTAAGTGATCCAACAGATCACGAAACACTGACTGCTTCAAGCTGGAAAATTATGATGGAAAGGTCACTCTGGATTTAATTTATTTCTTAATACTCTTTACTTAAACATTTGTCAGTGTAAGAAACAGAAAATGTAGCCATTACACTGTTGGTCTGACCCAGCAGGGCAGGCTTTGTGTTTATCTGCATTAAAGCTGCATGTCTTGGGTATGGATTTGATTATAGACAGAGCTGGTGGCATTGCCTGCCTTTTAAGATTGCTTGCCATTTCCTCTTTTAAGTCTGTTTACCATGTGTAACTGTAGCTCAAAATTTCAGGTTGAAATTTCTGATTCCGAGTATCTGCCTCAGGCTGAACATTTTTTTGTTTGTTTGGTGGTTTTTTTTTTTGTTTGGTTTTTTAATTATTTTGGGTAAAACAGTTCAGTATCACAGTAAGGAAGAGTGTATTTTTAGCATATCTTCCCCTTCCTATTCAGTCTCCTATGTCTTGTGGAGATAGGGGGCAGTAGCTGTTTCAATTACAGTAAAGCATTCTGCAGTCTATACAATTTTACAACTTTATCATTCCATCAAGAGCACTGGTTGAGGAGTATGCTTTGCCCTGTCACAGTGACTGCTACAGAACTCCTAAACCAGATGTCCATTGCTTTAATCAGAACTGAGACTCTTTATCTTAAGAGGTGACACACAAACACCCAAACTCTGCTATTAAAAACAAAACAAAAAATCCCCTTGAACAAACCAGACAAATGTAGCACTTCTGCTGAAATACACTCAACTTGTCCTCACACGCCAAGTTTGCCTAAACTGAGGTAAATAAAGCAAAAATCTGGAAATGAGGAATGTTATGCCACATGATGCAACTGAGACAAGTGGTTATTAGTTTTTGAAATTAGTAATTTGTCACACTGAGCCCACAAGAGTAGTTAATTTATGTAAATAATTTTTAACTTCAGCAAAACTACTTTAAACTACACCTTTTTTGATACTTTGCAGTGTATGACAAATGAGAATCGATTAACAAGTTTGTGTAACAGCTGTTTAGTTATCTGAATCTCAGAAACAACAACCCTCTCTTTCTTTAGCTTCCTCAGCAGCACCAACACGGTGATCTATACTGCAAAAACCCCAGGACTCTGTAGTTAAATACTCCACAGGTCTATTTCAGCAAGCATTCTACTGGCTTGGCTCAAACTGCAGAGTAAAAAAAAAAAAAAAAAGGAATAAGTGCACTTTAATAAAAGGTTTTGGAAAGCCAAGCTGACAAACACACATTTTAAGTAATTGCTGTCTTCTCACAGATTTACTGACCATGTAAACATTAATGTTGATTTAAAAGTAACTACTATATAAAAAGTTTGCATTACGTTTTAGCAACAAGTAATAGATATACTCTAATCTAGCAGGGATACAATTAAATAAACTGTATAATCTCTGATTTTTCAATCATTCTGTATTCAATAAAAGTTACAGCAACTCCATATTTGGTCAAAGACAGACAAGACAAGGTTTTCCTACCACAGAGCTCTGCCAATACTTGACCACAACTCTGGTAGCTTAAGCAAGCTTCATACTGTCAAGTATCTTGGAAAGCTCCCCAAATTCACATACTAGTACTCAATCCTGCTGCAGCTGCAGATGTAGTTCTTTGGGCACTTACACTATGTAAGCTGAAAACAGAAGCATGTTTAACAAAACCTAAAAATTTCCACTTCTTTATCCCTGGACAGTGAAACATTTATATTACTATCACCTCGTATATTCTACCTGAAGAAAAACTACCACAAGGTTACAAACATACTATAAAAGACACTATAATTTTAACCTGCTCCATCTCAGGTTTTACAACTTCTACTTTATCTTCTTGTCCACTAAGAAGTGGATTTGAGTAAAAAACTAAAAATTCTTAATTTTATGCTACTGATGTCCTAATAATTAACAGTGTCCTTTTTTAAAATTCTGAAATAGCTGTCTAATGGTGTATTGTTTCATAAACATCATGGAATGGTTTGGATTGGAAAGGACCTTACAGATCATGTAGTTCCACCCCATCATGCAGAGGGATACTCTACATTAAACCAAAGCCCCATCCAACCTGGCCTTAAACACTGCCAGGGAGGGGGCAGCCACAGATTCTCTGGGAAGCTTGTGCCAGAGCCTCACCACGCTCACAGGGAAGAATTTCTTCCCAATATCTAGTCTAAATCTCCCCTCCTGTATAAAGCCATCAGTCCTTGTCCTCTTACTCCCTGACCTGGTCAACAGCCCTTCTCCAGCTTTCCTCTAGCCCCTTTAGGTACTGAGAGGCTGCTCTAAGGTGTCCCTGGAGCCTTCTCCTCTCCGGGCTGAACCAGCCCAAGTCTCAGCCTGCCTTCACAGGAGAGGTGCTGCAGCCCTGTGATCATCCTCATGGCCTCCTCTGGACCAGCTTCAATAGGTCCAGGTCTGTCTGGCACGAGGGACCCAGAGCTGGACACAGTTCTGCAGGTGGGGGGGTCTCACCAGAGTGGAGTAAAGGGACAATCATCCCCCTGGACCTGCCAGTCCAGGACAGAGTTGGCTTTCTGGGCTGTGGGTGCACACTGCTGGCTCATTTGGAGCTTCTCATCCACCAGCACTCCAAGTCCTTCTCCTCAGGACTTCTTCATCGATTCTCTGCCCAGCCTATATTTATGCTTGTGATTGCCCCTACCCACATGCAAGACCTTGCACTTGGCCTGCTGAACTTCATTTGCACTCTCTTGGTTTTGAGTCTTCTATATTGATGAAGAGATTTTTTTTTAAAAAATCGATAGTAATTATTACTGTTTTCAGAACAGTAACTGCAAAAACCCCATACCCATAGGAGTCACTGCTGTTCTGCAGTTGACAGTTATTTTCAAGCTGAACATCAGTACCTTGTTTCCTGCATGCTGTTGCCAGGGTACACATCTCCAACCCTATTACCCACCAGGCTTCCCATCACCACATATGTGGTCCTTCATTTGTTGAGATCAGAATGTTCAAAATAACTCTGAAAACATCCATATTTACCATCTTTGACCATAATTACAACTAGCACTGGTTGAGAGTTTGTGCAGATCTCAGAGGAGTGACTCCCCTGTGTTCAGCAAGAAGCAGTTAATTTTGATGCAAATGGTAACATACTAGTGAAGCTGGTTTGGGAGCAGGAAAGGTAATAGAGATTTTTCACAGAAGAATGTACTGGTTCTCATAGAGAAATAGGAATACCCAGAATCCTGCAAGCACAGAATACCTTGATCCTCACACTGGGAAAAAAAACTATGAAAAATGTTGTGTTACTGTGAGCCTAAATCTACAAGTATACTGCCACCTCTTGCACAATGTTGTGTGTGCTTTCTGACTGGCTGATAACAGAGTATGTAACAGCTGGATGGTGCCTAATGTCCCTTAATGGGACACTAGCTTAAGTGAGTTACTTGCACTTGCCTGTTTTCACAAAACTTAGCAGAATTAGACTGGAATTTTTATACTAATTTCACTCAAGTCAACCAATGTGTTGAAAAAATGAGATGGGGACATTGTTAGGAAAAGATCACCAAAGTTCTGCTTCTTGAAGGAAAAAAAGACTAGAAACAATGATATTTTTAGAGGATATCTAGAATAAATGTTGAACTACCGTACCTGCATAGGACCTGGGATACAGGACAAAACCCTTTCTATGTTTTCAGAATTCACATCAACATCATTTACAGCAACTAGAGCATCTCCTGGAAACCAAACAGACAAAAGCATGAGAAGGTTAGAGGGCATTACACTGAAGTACAAAGTCAAACAGTGTTTTGTTTTAAAAATGAATACAACATTCAAGCAGTCATCAATGTTACATTTAAGTAGATGCTTTCTACATGCAGCATTTACTGTGCTGAGAAATATTAATTTATTACCTTTAATGTACTTAAGGCCTTACTACCATGCTTGTATTTTACAAAAGTAACTATAAAAGCCTCTCCTCCCTCCATCTAGGTCTACAACACTCTTGTTACTTGATCAGAAAACCCAACAACTTCACCAGTCAAGTTAAGCCCAAAAAGCATTTTTTCCTCTCTGAACCCACCTCTGCTCACTTGCCAGTCCTTCTCCACTGCTACCTCTACTGATGTAAATGCTGTTTCCAGAACTCACTCTTCCTGTAGCACCTTACAAATCCTAGGCCAGCACTTGCCCCAGAGGATTCAGGTGCTGGCTGAGTCTAAGAGAGAGAGATACACCCCAAGCCCCTCTCTTCAGTCCTGCCAGTTACCATGTGTCTTAATAACTCAGCTTAGGTCACTACACTGGTAGAAAACCATTCCCTCCTCATTTTATCCTCCTTGTCTCAAGCCACATCACAATTTAGTCCATTCTGTTCTTTTCTATGTCTTCTCCACTCTCCATAAAATGAAAAACAGGTTTACATTGGTTTAAAGGCGAGTTGAGCAAAAACTAGGAGTGAAAGCAGCTGGAGTAGAAATCAGAAGGTTCTGTAGTCTCAAAACAGATTTCCTAAAAAGCTTTCCAGTAAGGTTATCCAGGGAAAAATAGCCATGATGAGACAACATAAGTGTATGAAAACTCTATGAAGTGACTGACAGTGCCACTAGGACATGGAACTTGATGGTTCATTAGATCTCTTCCACAGCCAAATATTCAACCTCAGAGTAACAAAACAGGCCTTATTTTCTGATTTTCTTTGGTGCCACTGTCAGTTGTCTCTGGTTTCCATTCTGTTGGGTGACAAACTGGATTAGTTTACAGGTGGTATTATCTGTCTGTGGAAGGGGGAGTAAAGAGAAGAAATTAGCTTAACATTGAAAGGGACTTGTTTCTAGGTCAGTGTGTGAACTAAGAACACCGAGACCTTCTCTGCAAGAACAAACTGAAAGCCCAGACAAATTTTGCTTCAGCTGCAAAAGACTTCCCCCCAAAAAAATACCTCCACATCATCTCCAAGATTATTATTAGTGTTAAAAACAGTGTAATATGTAATATGAAGCAAACTACTGGGAGGGGGGGTAAGGGTTGACTGAGGTCCTCCATTTCTTTTGAAACTAGATACTCTATTGCACCGTTTTCCTAAGGAGACAAGGTTCTACAGTTGTGCTGTAAATAGCAGGATGTGATCCAATTACTCAATTCCAGCCAAAGCTGGAAGAGAAGGCACAAGTCACATTACATGCTCCAAGTTCTTTAAATGGACTGCTGGATGGAGAAGGCCCCCTCCTTTTCCTTCCCTCTCCTGCCTCCCATGAAGCTGAGCCCTGAGCTCATCACCTGTCCTGTTCAGATTGAGCAAACACCAATTTGTTTAGAAAGCTGTTGGAAAGCAGGAAAAGGGATGGTATCATAAGAGCAGTAAAGGTTCCTACACTCTGTGTGTGGAGAAAAGTGCCAGAGCAGGAGTTCTGGGACTGACATAGCAAAGGTATGTGGATACAATGTAAATCCAAAGACAGATGGACAGTTGGTTATTTCCTCTGTTTATTCTTTTACTATTTGTATCTACATTTACATCTCATCATGCTTAGGTGAGCCTTAGTGAACAAGGTGTGATAGGCCAGTGTGTCCCTCACAACCAATGCTGCTACACGTGCAGGGATCAGGGCATTTGCTGAATTGCAGCAAACGGGGTGCAGGCTAGATGCTGCAGCTGTGCCATGTCTGCACCAGGACACGTGGAAACCAAAGGCAGCGCTGCAGAACTCCCCAGCTACACCTGCACTAGAGAACTCCTCAGCCAGCTGGTAGCAGCGGCGCCTCAATCACTCTTTCAGGCAGCACAAAGAGATTAGAAAAAGGCTATGGATTCATAGCAAACATGCATGTTAGCAGAGCTGTCTTTTACACCTTGACTTGGCAACAAAAAATGCTCAGCTGCAGAAACAAAGCACTGAGTAACTGTAAGGTTCCATACATACTTCAAGGGTTTGTTTCCTAGAGAGAAAGACTTGCTCAGCTCTAACACAGTGACAGTAATGATGTGCATACTAAGGAACAGCAGAATCCATGTCTCTGTGGTCTCTCCATTTCCTCTAAATCTAGTAAAGACAACAGAATCTGAAAGTGTAGAATTCTGACAGCTTATCAGTAGTTGTATCTTCTACCTTGCTGTTAAACACCACCAAACAGAATTGGATTTCTTTCCAGGTACTAGGCTGATCGCTCAAAATTGCTGCAAATCACAATTAAGGCCCACAAGAATCAGAATATTAAGTAACCACCAGTAAGGGAATACAGACACCACCCCCCCCAAAATAATGCAAGCAATATTCCTCTTTAGTACACTAGTCAATGACCAACTGCTATTGTTTAACATTAAAGGAAAATTCATTCCTACTCTTTCTTATAGAAAAACCAAGAAAAGTCTGTGTTCTATTCTACCCATCAAGTGTTACCATTCCTAGGAATGAAATGCTTTTTCTATTTCAGGTTATAGCAGCTCTCTCTCTAACCTCTGTGCTTCTTGATGCAAAGCACAGTGAAGTTTTAGCCTCTTCAAAGACAGGAAAATTGAAAGTTAAACAAGATTTAAAAGCAACTCAGTAAGTCCATGCCAGAGCCCCAGGACTTCAAAATTAGTAATCAAAACCAGAGCAGTCAGGCTACTCTAATATAACAAGAAATTATAAACAGAATTACTATGTTCTTTGTTAAAGAACACTGTGTGAAAGATCATCATTCACAAACATAAGAGAAAGCATAAATTGCTCTTGTACTCATCTGGAGCACTGTTTAAACAAAAGTTGTTCGTGTTCTGTTTGTTTTACTAGAGACCTCAGGAATTCTGTTGTAAAGACAGCAGTCAAGTCCTCTAATCCACAAAGCCATTCGAGCGAGCTTGCACACATTTTGTGAAGACATAGGTACTTCTGCACTTAAGGGAATTATTTTGAACCACAACTCCCAGGTGGAATATGCAAAGACTCTTTGAAGGAGGAAGATCCATCAGTATTTACGTGTTATATACGCAATGATTTTTATTTATTCAGTGCATATGTAAAAATTTCATTGCAGCAGTAAATATTTATTCCATTCAATTTGCAAAAATGTAATCATGTACCATAAACAGAACAGCTTTCCAGAAGACACAGCCAAAGCATTCCTGTAATTCTGCCTTCCTTTTGCCAAAAAATGGCGTACCACTACTAAAGAACTGCAACTTCACATGCTACTACCTTATCATCAGACTTTCTAGACCTCTGTGTGTGTGTGTTTGCTGATTTCCTTTTTTCCCCAAACACAACAGCACTCAAAATACAGTGCCTATGAAATAACAGTATGACAGACATCAGTGGCACAGTAGGAAGTGTGTAAAATTACAAACAGAAAGTATCTTAAAGCAGAATAAGACAAGATGATCTACTCAATGTGATAATTAATGCAAGAGTGCCAACGTTCCTTAGAGTTTCACATCTACACTTCCTTTAAGAATTCTTTCCTCCCTTTTAGCAATAAGAAAACCTTTAGGAAAGCAACAATTACTTCAGTCTTCAGACACGATGTCCATCAAAAATACAGTGCAAATGTTTGAATCTTAATCTGCTTTCTCTAAATGATTAATCAATAGCACTTGCAATTTTTTAAGTTGGTCTAACTTGCTGGTTTGCAGAGTTAAGTCAATCTCCCCAGACTAAGACACTGCACTAGCAGTGAGTAAACGGTTGTACAGATGGTTTGCAAATATGTTTTACAGTCATTATTATGCTCTGTGAAGTGGGTGAAGACATCTTCTCCAACTGACTTGCCTTTAGAAAAGATCAAAGCAAACTTTCTCTCCTTGTTGCTGAAATAGACACCTACTTGCAGAGACACCAAGCAGGCATTTTCAGGAAATGTTGTTTTCAAATCTGATACAAGCTAGCGTAAGCTTCTCCCCTCATACCTTTTTTCCTTTTTCAACAACGCAGTTGTATAGATGAAGTACATTACAACAAAGTCACACTAGGTTCCATTTTGAGACAGAGCAACTGTAATACAGGAAATAAATTTTCTTCACATACCTCCAAAATATCAGACCTTGAGTCAATAAATTTATCCTTAGAAAAATACACATCCTTTTCTAAGGAATAAAGAAAGCTTTTGAAACAAATCCCATAATAATGATCAGTCAAGCTTTTCACTTCTATCCCTTGTTATAAAAATGACCTGTCAGCCCCAAAGGACACTCAACTGTAAGATGTCCATGTATGTCTGAACTGAGTTTCACTGGCGTGATGGGACGGAAAAGGAGAAAAGCAGGAATTCTTTCCCATCTTCTTTGTTCTGCCTTTCATCTTACCAGAAAAGACTTCTCACATCCAGTTGGTACTAGCCAAAACCTGCATATATCAATTTCAAACACCAAGTCTGCACCGTTTATCAAATTATTCATGCTTTTTCAAAGACAAATTTTAGAAAAGGCTTTGGGACATCCTTGAAATGTTTATTTCAGAACACCCTATCGCTCTGCCACGGGAGGCACAGACCTGTTACTTTTGTGAAATACCCCTTCCCTAGAGATAAAGCTGCAAGGACCATTTCTAAACAGAGATAGTTTTTGTATTAAGCCAGGGAACACTGATGGGTAAGTGAATACCATTTCCATACTGTAATGCAATGGGAACATTTTTGGGTGAATTACAATCAGAACCATGTTGTTCACATGGGAGAGGACTGAGGACTCTTCTTTCATGAAATGTTGATACTTACGTTTCCTCGGTTCTTGGTAATGATTTGGTGGAAGGACTGACAAATGCTCACATACTCCTTTCCAAAAAAGGCAAAGTATGGAACACATTCTACTGAAGAAAGCCAGATCAATTACTTACTTTATATGTTAGCAGGCTGCTTTTACCCAAACCAATGCTGTTATGCTTCAAGAAGAGATTAAAAGAACATAAACGACATCCCAAACTCCACAGTGAGAACATAACAAAGCTTACGCAAGCTGTGTATTTCCATCTTGCATGCACAATGTCTCTACTTTGGAGAGCCTTTTCAACAAGTGACACCATATATGGTCATTTCTCAGGAAAATCTTCAACTCTCACAATATTTTGGTCCTTTCAAGGACATTTTTCTGACAGGATTCTTACTTTCATTGTCTGCAAATTACAAAGTCAGCACTTGGGCTGTCAGAAGAGGATTCAGAGTTGCCCGTTTTGATGTAAATGCACTGCTGTAAAGAACTACCCTACACTACAGAAATGTAACAGATGTACTTGGCTTTCTAGCAATGCTGACCTGCTCAGAACTACCAACAGTGGTATCAGTGTTTTTACTGTTGAGCAAAGATTACTACATAAACATTTCTTTATTCAGGGAAAACAAACAAATAGCTCTCCCACGTAACATCAACAGAACTGGTGGATCAGAAATGCATAGAAAACCACTTGCCAGTAAACGCGGTTGGGATCTGGACCTTTTGTCCTGCATCTTTTGCCTGCATGTTCAAAACTGGATTATTATAGCACACCTTCAATACGATCTGCAAATAATCCCTGTCCCCAGGCAGTTTTTATACTTTGACAACTGTATCTACTGAGCAGATGAGAGTATTCATGCAAACCATTCAGATATTTGGTGGTGAGAGCAATAATAACAGGAAATGAAAGTAACAGTAGTACATTTTGCTAGTGAAATGAGCTTCCCTGTATTTTCTGTAATATTAGAATAATTTCCCATTTGCACTCTAGTAAAGATGATGATCATGAGCACTTACAAGAAGGATCCCCAGATGTGAATCAGATAGGAAATGCCATTATAATTTGATACCCCCCTTCAAATTGAAGCCTGTCGCAACCCCTATTTGCCTGGAACAAAAACTTAATATTTAGTTTATCTTTGAAGATACACTAAAAATGAGACTACAAAGTTCTACATAGCAGACCAGGCTTTGCTTGTTAATAATAAACTCAGGCAAGAAAAAAATTTTGCCAAAAATACAAAAGATACTTAAAAGCCATGAGATAAAAGCAATTATTTCATCTTAACCAAAATGAAAGTGACAGCAAGAATTTAAAAATCAATGAGGACTTTTACGTTGTCAAAGTTTGAGATGGAGGTTGAACTGCTAAATATTAAAAAAAAAAAGAAATGAACTGATAAACAACACAAGGGCTGAATGGCATCTTACAGAGTTACAAAGCAGCAGGGTTTTTTGAGCTTGCAGAACTGTTTTATTTACTTTCATATGGTCAGCGCCTGCATTCTGCTTGGTTAATCAAGTACAGCAACAAGACTTACGACTTCCATATGCAATCTTAAAAAAAAATTATAGTGCACAAATAATAAACAGATGTTTTAAGTGTTCAAAGCTATAAAGGATATGCATTTCTGATTAAATTCAAGAAACCACCTGAGGAACATGGTTATTTAGGGGGGAAAAGGCAGTTATTTCTACTAAAAGTGTTAAAGCTATAGCCACTCGGAAACCACTTACACTGGAAAAAGAACCAAAAAGTCACAATTATAATTCAACCTTGGTAGCTGTGTAAGTGACAATGATACTTCTCACTGACAAAGTAACTAACTTGCCCAACTAACAGAAAGCAGTCAGAAACATGGATATTATTTAACATACTACAAACCCAAGTCTTGAGAAAAATTATTTAAGGAGGTCAAATTTTAGGTAAGATGAGAGAGCTAGAAAACCCACTTGGGCATAACTAGCAGGATTTTGGTAGCGGGGTGCTACAGGAACGACCCGTGTGGCAGGAGGTCATGAGCTGCCCGTAGCACATTCCAAAGCTGGTGAAAACAGCTCACCACATACTGAAACATCAGCTGGCCAGGGGAGCTGCAGCACCACTGCCCAAATATATATGAGAAAGAGCAACAGTCACAAAGGGAAGGGTATAGCCCACAGAAGGCACCCATCCCTGAAGGGCTGTGGCCTGTGGGGAGTCATGCTGCAGCAGAAAAAAACAACAATGGGCAGCAGAAGGAAAACATCACAGACACAATCCCACTCTTGTGCTACCTGTCACCTCACTTGGTTTTGTCACGTTGGCTGTAGTATCAAGCAGCACAGTTTCAACTGTCAGAAGTTTATTCTGGAAGTCAGTAACTTTTAATACAGAAAGCTGTTCCTAAAACTTTGGGACGCGCAGTGTTAACATATGGTGAAAACAAGGGCAGCTGAGACTGAGAAAGTGGAGAGACTCTTAGCTGAAGTTGAACTTGGAGAAGGCAGGGAAAAAGGCATTGTCTTAACTGTCTAGGATCTTGTTTTCAGTTTCTCAGTACCTTAAACAGTGATCTGAAGTGTTATACTAACTGGCAAAAATTTCAATTCACTCACTCCCTGAGTCACAACTTGTTTGCCTGCAGTGTGTGTTGCAGACTGGTCTCCAGGAAGATCCCAGTACATCATTTTAAAGTATGTATTTTAAAAGAAACACACACTTAGTATTCACTTTCACAGCAGACTAGTATAAAAAAATGGCCTACACCAGTGAAGGCTAATAAAATATTAACAAGTGAAACAAGAACAGGTTAATTACATGTGCAGGTGGCAAACAAAGCTATAACCAATCCAGGCAGCAGGCATCGTGCTATACTGATCAGCTCGAGAAGCTGCTAACTTCTGTGCAAATACCTGACTTTCAGACTGACCACAGTAAGAGTTTTTACCACTTCCACAGTTCACAACAGGATTCCTAAAAACTTAGTATTAACATCAACAGAAACCAAAGTTCTACTGTGTTTTTCTTGAACTTTTTGTCCCACTTCAGATCCTGTGAGGATCTGAGGAGGCCAGCTATTGAACTCCATTTGCTTCTAAATCAGGCCTTGGGTGTATACCTCAGTTATCCCATCCTCAAATGTGTAACACAGGAGCAGTAAACCAGTCAGTTTTTTCGACCAGAATATATTTTTTTACTATATATTCTTTATGCAGACAGCACTGAAATCTGAGCATCTAATTTATGGGAAGCATCCCTACTTCTAGACACCACAGAAAAATTTCAGAGTAGTCAGTGTTTGCTATAGATATATAATTTGAAAGTATTTTTATATGAAAATTATACATTTTATACTGTTGGCACAGAATACAGCTCATTTTCCTGGTTAAGAGCTGAATAGCTACAGCATGCTTGCAAGTATTTGTTTCCAATGTGCAAAAACAAGGCAACATTGGTTAATGATAACCCAAGACATACTGAACTGCTAGACTCTAGATCATTTGAAATCTTCTAGTTAAAACAATACAAAAAAACCCTATAGTTTTTGTCCTCACTAACTCCAGGAAGCATTAAGTGCTGCAGATGAAATACCATCTCCATTTAGAAGGCTAGATTTATCTCCTGGATCTGCTATTTGTCTATGCCATTCTGATTTCACACCAGCTCTTATAAACATGGTGTTACATACAAATTTGTGTCCCAAAATTAATTTGCTGGTTATAAATACCCACTTAGACTAATTAGATTAAATACCATTAAGCTGATCAAGCTGAAACGCACTCCCTCCTCTCCCTCAGTCTGCATCCCCCACTTCTTAACTAATCAATTCTTTCTGGTGCAATTTGAAAGTTATCCAGTTTTCCCTCTGGAGTATTCTTCAGCATCCCCACCAAAAGACACGTGCTAGAAGAATCAGCTAGTCAAAGCACGATTTGCCTTTTACACACACAACATTGCAATTTCCAAAGTACTCGTGCTGACTTTGTGGGATTTGACTGTACTATTAAGATTTTTCATGATCTTTAACCAACATCACATCTTTGCACTCACTGTCTCTATGAGAAACCAACTTGAGGGTTATTAAACAGCCTCCTACCCATTACAGATGTAGGCTAGCTGT
This sequence comes from Heliornis fulica, assembly GCA_013399135.1. NCBI lineage: Eukaryota > Metazoa > Chordata > Aves > Gruiformes > Heliornithidae > Heliornis > Heliornis fulica. The sequence continues at coordinate 395,439 of VXBZ01001454.1, forward strand.
CTCACATTTACTGTCTCTGAGGTTGGGGCCTTGTGAATGCCAAGTCCATTCGACAATCTTTTGATGCTGGAAGCGAAAGTATTTCTGCTCTTTCACTGCTGGCCTCGGAAGTTCACCACTCTGTTATTCAGGTGTTTGTCAACCTTCTGTGACCCAAGTTTAACTTCCTACACCAGCAGAAACTAGACAGGCATTTTTTTCTTCTGGGCTAGTTTTCTACAAGGTTATTTATTTGCATCAACTCATGTAAGTGTCTGACAAGAGCCAAATCAACACAGGGAGAGATGCTATACTGGCTCACTGCCACCACATATTGCAGCCCCACTATTTATCTGAAGGCTGCCCGATCACAACTGCTGAAAGGAGCAGCTGTTACACATGCTAAACAGAGGAGTATCACAACAAGACTGGCCAGAAAGTTCATAACATATGAATCTATCTTATTTTGTCATTTTTATGGTACAACATCCATTTAAAACATATACAGAAAAGCTTTTTATCTAAGGGAGGAAAAATGTGTGAAAAAGAATGAAAACACAACACAGTGTTTGGCAGAATATAACTTTCTCCTAGTCTCACTTACCTAACTGAGCAAGTTCTGCATCAGGTTAAAAGCAGTGGGGCACTGCTTGCTCCGAGTTAAAGCCACTCACGCAATTTGAACTGACAAAACTGTTGTTGTAATTGCTTATGTGTCAGCAATATTCAAGTCCTCTGCTCCTTCCCCAAACTTAAAATTATCATTTTAAAAGCAGACCACAGAAGATCACTATTCATCCCACTACTTACCTATCAAGATTTGACCCGCTTTCATTGCTGAACTACCTGGCACCAAGCCATGTACTACAAGTTTCTCTTCACTGATTCCTCTGCTGACTTTACCCTTCCTGCCTTGTTTTTCAGCTCTTCTGCTGCTCCATGAAGACTGATGGACAATCCCTACTAAGGCCTCCAGCAGCCTGTGCTGCTCATCTTCTCCAGCGCTGTACAGTTTTCTGGGATTTACGTAAACATACACATCTTTGTATTTCTGCTGAACAGTAACACCGGCTTTCTGAGCAGAGTGGTGTTTCAGTATGGAAGTAGGGCCACTGGAGTGCACATTACAGCTTCCACTGCCTTTCTTACTGGAATGCTTTGGTAACAGATTCTTCTTTTTTAATATTTTGGTTAGTTTCTTCAGTTCATACTTTCTTTCTTTTCGTGATCCCTCTTGAATAACTTCAGCTTCATTTTCACGAAACCTGACGTGATTCACTGCTGGTATTTCTGGACAGCTGTTCTGAAGCAGAATTTCTTCTTCGCTTTCACTCAGTTCTAAATAAAATAATTCCCCATTTTTCTGCACACCATCCAACCATTCAGGTTCAAGGTCACTGGGAATGAAAGAAGAAAGATCAGTGACAGCTCTGACAAAGACATGATGACTTCCAACAGAGAGAGGATAGGGAGAGTGCAAAATAAAAATAGTAAAAATTTTAAAAATCACATTGCCTCCTGAATATTGAAAGCTCAACTGCTTTACGTTTGTCATAAGGATAAGAATTCTTCTCAGGCAAATGATGTTAACACAGCTTCTTCAAATACCTTACAGGAAAACACCCATTGCAAAATCAATATCCCCTTTTCTGAAAACAAACTAAACCACCCACCACCAAAACCAGTTCTTTCATATACAAGTTCTAACGAGGAACTACATTCATAGGTACAGTGGGGCTTTCCCTTGGGAGAAAAAACTCCATCCTATCTGTCCTCTCCTGTTATTTTTTCCCTTACCTGTTTATAAGACAGATTGTACTGGAGGCCCTTTGGAAAGACAAGGTTAACATTTTAAAGTCACTTCAATATGACAAAAATTCCCAAACCCTAGGTAATGATTTTTAAAAGACATGTTTAAATAGCATACTCAAGCTCCCGTGCAAAAATACATAACAAAAAATTAAAGGTAGTACTTCTATAGGAAAGGTTTTAGCAGCTGGAGAGCATCACTGTGTCACTAGCAATAAGATGCTGCAAAGTAAAGGCAACTGCAGGATGTATGAACAGGAGTACCAGCTGCACAGCACTAAAAAATTTTGTCCAAATTTGGGAATGACAATGTGTTAACCATGTCCAGTTTTGGATGGTGCATTTTAAGAAGGATGTTATAACTGGAACAAATCCAGAGGCAAATAGTAAGTAGTTTATATGTATGTTTTAAAGGGAAAGAGCCTGAAGAAAATCCAACTCTTTTGCCTGAGGAAAAACTCAAACAAAAAATGATGGCTGAGAGGCAACAGACCAAATGGTCTGCTCCCCCATCTGATGATGAACCACAGAGTATCACTACAAAACAAGGAGGATGGATAATGATCAAAGCAGAAGTTCATCTGAGACCAGATTGATAAAAATCCAATATGGAATAACTAGAATGGAGACTTACATCATAGTTTATACTAAAATGAGGTAATTTTAGTGAATAAAGGATGCAAATTTGTTTAAAACTAGTGTTGTGTAATTTAAGTAGAGCATTAATTTGAACACAGATAAAGGATACTGCTTCAAAGTTTAGCTCAACAGAAAACATTGTGCAAAGCCGCAGTACCACAGCACCCTTAAGAATGCAAGGAGAGGATCTGGCTGGACCAGGAATATAGAAAACATTGGTATCGGTCTCTTTGTGGAACCCGTGATTTAAAAAAGTCAATGAATGTTGCAGACAGCGAGATACATCATGCACCTCCTCCTCATTTGCTAATTTTTCTACCCAAACTAATGGTTTTTAAGAAATATCACTTGTGATAATTTGGCTAGTCCTGTGGTCCTAGAGTCAGAGTTTGCATCTTCTACAAAGTCTCAAGTATCTTACTCAAAGCATCAGGATAACAACACCTAAAAGCTGTTAGGGTCAGACAATTATCTGATCCAACAGGTCTCTGTTAAAGAAAATTTAAAAACATATACTATGCTCTCAATTAAAAGGAATTAAAGAGAAGAGATCAAGGCTTAACTATTTACTACACTGCATGATTAAATTCCACTCATGATACTTTGAAAAACTTAGGTTCATCACCTTCAGTTTTCCCAACCTTTGCCTATTCAACAACAAAGCCGAGTTCAGACTGAGGCATTGGGTCTGGACAGACAAAGCTGCCATCCCAACAGCTGTGGCTGCCTAGAGAAGTTCTGATCCATTGCAGCTGATGACAGTGACAGCACATGTTAAACTCCGTTAAAATGGACAGAGCTGTAATAACTGTAATAATGACCACACTACCTGCATATACATGAGCTTTCACTTCACCACTCTGTCTCAAAGTTGACCTTGTACAGAATGGCAGAGGTCTGACCAAGAAACACTCCTACCACCTGTTTCTGCCCTTGCATGAGAGTCCCTTGGTGTATCTTTGTCTTGTCATATTATGTGCAGTATTGGGCAGCAGTTTCAACTATCAGAAGTTTATTCTGTAAGTCAGTATCATTAGAAAGCCATTCCCAAATTTTTTCTGTATGTGACTTTACAACCAGCATATTGGATTATATAAAAGAAAGATCAACTATAGAGAAACAAATGCCATTATCTTAAGTTACAGACCTATCTCTGTACCTGCTGCTTTGCAAAAACCATATCCTTTACAAGAGTATGACTTCTTCCGAGTCACACCTTAAGCTCTTGTTCCTGTATTCAGAAGACTGGGGTGTTACAGGTCCAAGAGAAGATTCCACTTGGCTCTAAAATTACAGCCTCACAGTTCAGTTGATGCAGTTGTAGAAAAGGTACATTTCAATGTATCCAAAAATATCACACATATCGAGAACCGCGGCACTCAGCTTTATCCCACAAACACGTATAAAGAATGCTGGTAAAGAGGCGCTTTACATGAAACAATCATGAAAGAAAAAACAAAACCAACAAACCACCAAACACCCACAAAGAAGGAAAAAAAATAAAAGGCATGGCTTCAGGCAGAAACTTGTTGCAGCTGATTTCTGGCTTATAAACACAGGAACAAAATAAGGCAGGAGTCCATCCAGCAGCGTTGTCTCTCACCAAGCCAGTTACGGGGCAGTTAGAGAATTAAGTATATGGAAACACACTGCAGACCTCCCCTGCTTCAGTCTTTTCTCTGCTGCGTTACATGATGACAATAACATGCCAAATAAACTGCCGTTGACCAGACCTTAAATACACCTTCCCGCTGTCAGGCACAGTTGCGTTAATGCAGGGCACAGGCAGAAAGTATGTTTTTACATGAATTAAAAAAAAAAAAACAAACCCACAACTCAACCCACGACCACACAAAATCCCCGTGGGTGCATGTAAGGCTTGAAAATAGGTACGGGTATTAGAGGCGTCTCCCGACCCCTCTTCCCGAGAGAAAACCAGGCCGGGTCTCCAACGCTAAAGCGTTTCAAACGCGAGAGCCAAACCTCTCTCTCCCTTCTCTTCCTCAGGCGGCGCCCGGCGGGGCTGCAGGAGCCGGCCCGAGGCCTGCGTGACACAGGACGGGAGCGCTGGGTGCTGCCAAGGAGACGCCGCCGCCTAACTCACATAGCGCCGCGCCGACAACGGGGACTGCCCCTCACCCGCGGCCCAACGACCGGCTCCTCGGCGGGCTCCGACAGACTCGCGCAGAGAAAGCCGCCAGCCTGGGACCCCCCTTTCCGAGGCACCGCAGCTCGCCGTTCCCCGCACGCCCTTACTCGGAGCTCTCGGACAGCGAGGTAGCGCACGAACCGCTCTCGCTGCCACCGGCGGCGTCCTCTCGCTCAGCACCTTCTCCCTTCGGCGGCTCCATCCCCTCGGCACCTCCGCGCCCGCTCTCCACGGACGCCATGACACCGGCACGTGACACGCGCCCTGCCCTTCCCATTGGCGGGCCCTGCCCGCCGCCATGGAGACGCGGGAAGCCTCGAAGGCACGTCCCGTCCCGTCCGGGACGCTGAGGGCCACGCCGCCGCCTGAGAGCCCCGCGGCGAGCCCGGCTGTCGTAAGCGGCGATTGCGGCACCGCCCGCTGCCCGCCTCAGCGCGGGGAGGTGAAGCGCGGTTTTAGCGCAGCGTCCGGCAGAACGGCTTCGCCTGACCCGGGTAATAAGCACCCACCGTGTCAGAGCGCCCTCCTCGGAACAAACAGCTCGGTCCCGCTGGTCCCTTGAAAGTCTTTGAGCGGCGGAACGGGTGGTCGAGAGCAGACTCTGTAGTGCTCTGAGCAACGGCCCCGTGAAAGACCGGACCTCCTCGTCCCGGGGAGGGCCTCAACGCACTGCCTGTAGTAAAACACGCGTCTGGAGCAAGAAACACGAGGTAAACTGTCATTTCAGTCACGCCAGGTAGCTGGGGAATACTTCTGTGCTCCATTATAAGCATTTAAAGAGCTGTGAGGAACTAACGTAACTTCTGTGTAGGTTAGTCAGGAGAGCAGTTGGGAGGAAGGAAAGGCAAGGACATGAGGCAGGCCCAAACACACTACATGATTTGGCACCTGGAAGCAGTCAGTTCAGTCTGCAAATGCAAAATCGTGCACAGTAAGGGAGAGAGTGGGGGAAAAAAGCCCTACTCAGTTTTCAGGACTTAAATTATTCACATCTATGAAACACAAGACCCATGGCAACTGCAGACAACTTGCTGTGTAGCTATGTCAGCAAGCCTAGCAGGACACGCCTGGTGAATAAGGAAAGGGATGGAGAGTAACTGTTGGAACGGTTTTTATGCATTGGATTTAATCTCTGCTCAGTGGGATATTTGCACAGCTTCGGCAGCGAGGCTTTCCAGTGCTGGAGCACTACTAGGAGGCACAGTTCTGGTTAGAAATTCCTCTGCTTGAAACGGTTTTTGGGAACTGTTCATTGGGATTTCACATGAATTAACAGAAACGCTTTAGGCCCATATCGATGTGATTAAGGCTTTAACTGGAGTAGTTGAAGATACCTATACTTAATTTCGCTACTGTTCTGAAGTACAGGGACATAACCCGGTCTGACAGATAAATTGCTGTCGCATGAATTTTAAGACTACAAACTTATACAAAGGTGGTTTCCCTACCTAAAAAAAAAACCAACAAAAAACAACAAAAAACCCCCCTTTGTTCTAATGCAATTTCGTTCAGTTTAGGACAGGTAGATAATTTAAGGGTTTCATTTTCCTCTCTGAGCTTGCAACAACCACTTCACACAAAGTATATAAATCATACATGGTACACAGTTCTTAAAAAAAAAAATCAGTTCACTGGTTGTTTCCAATTGTCAGAATGAAAGATAGGCACCAACTTCCATCCTTTACATTGCTTCCAGAAGAACAGGTGCAAAAAAATATCTTCAAAGTACCCCACTTGCCCAACCTATTACTTTATAAAAACAAAATAGCCTGCACGAACAGCATTTCCCACAAAGCCTAATGAGTTACAATTTCTTAAGAGGAATACCACAGGAGTGAGTATTTTGGTAGAGGTTGGTGAGATATACTGTCCCACCCTTCCTAATTCTGCTTAAATTTGCAATAACCTTTAATACACGAACAGCACATTGAAGTGTTTCTGAAGAGAAGCGATAGTCTGTGCCAGATGGTCCTCTGTTAGTTATGTTAAATTTCACTGAATTCAAGAGTTGTGGTTAATCGTTTCCAGTTGTTTGCTCAATAAGCAAGAAATACAGGCTCTCTAAAAAAGAGGCAGCAGTCTTACAATACTTGTTATTTTATAGGGATAACCGTATCTCAAAGGAAAGGATGATGGAAGATTTTGGTCCATAGAAGTTGGGAGTCACTGAAGTACTTGTCTGAAATGAACGTGGAATTTTTGCTGCTGTGGGAACAATTAAAGATTGCAAGACATAATATATCTCACACAGCAGGACTTTATTTTAGTGAAGACACAGATTTTCCCACACAATCCCTCTTGAGACAAAAGCCTCTCATTTCTTGTGCATAAATATTAGGAAAAGGCTTGAAATAATTTGTCTTCTGGCAGATCCTTTACACTTAGTCCAAATAGATGGGCTGATGCTTCTCAATAAGGAACCCCTAAGCTTTCTATGCTATGTTACTGTTATTAACAAGCAGATGGTAAATATTTGCTACAGGGCATCATTGGCATCAATACTACTACTCAACCTTACTGGAAAAGGGGTTAATGAGCATTTAGAAGTGGATAATTAAAAAGCACGCTCTTTTGCCTTAAGGTTAGTCTGATTAGTTGTTCCTGTAAGGAACTAAAGCTATGTGTGGAAATTCATTTCAGAACAAGAGTTCCTTGTTACTTTTTTGGTTGAACCTGCTTCAAAAGCTGTTGTGCTTTAAAATGAACCTTGATTCACACCTATATTTGGGAATAGATTGTAGTTAAAAGAGGACAGTACATTGGACACAGCAAAGATATACTGGGCCTTTCTAATAAAGGAAGAAAATGACTAGGGGGTAACTATTCTTTCGTTCTCTTGCACGGATATTTCCAAACCTCTACTCCAACCACTGTCCAATTTAAAACAACTAAGAGTTATTCATTGCTACATACTGACAGCTGGCTTTTTTCAACCTGATGAAGCAGAAATGAGGCTGGAGTTAGGGTCCTTCCTAGCACCCAGATGGAAGAGCAGAGGGAAATTTGGGATTTGCATTTGTGACTAACTTAACGTGTTTGGTTTTGTATATTCATGCCTGATCTTAGCCATTTTACCAGGCCTGATGATTCACTGATGATATGCCAGATTGATTTCACTGACTGCCATTCGGGACGGACATTGGGCCTGAATCCTTGGTGTAACTTCTCACCGCAGGGCTGAAAACCAGGGCAGTGGTATGCCTCTGGCATACTGGAGCCTCTGCTACGAGCAACTGCTACCTGGTGCTTGGACTGCCTAGTTCATGCCCTTGAGATGCCGATACTCTATTTGGGGATGATCAGATCCCTGATTTTTCAGCTACCTCCATTTATCAGGGCTACTGCCCCTACTGCATACCTGAGTGGGTGTGGAAGAACAGTCTTCCTCAACACTGCAGTGCTGTCTCCATGTAATCTGAATGGTGCTCCAAATGGGAAGTCTTTTAACAACTGCCTCTGCCAGCTTTCCAGCTCTTTTGTACAGCAGAGGCAGTATGCACAGCCCATAGTAACACTGTGAGACATGGGATATACTGGGACTGTAGCTGTATCTGCCTTTCTTACACTACTTGTACCAACAGCATTTTAAGTGTCCCTTTTCTTTCCCCTCCCCTTCCATGCTTAATATCGCAGGTCCTTGTTACTGATAAATATATAATGAGCTAAGTGATTTCTTATCCAGTTTTATCTTTTTGCTTGTTTTCAAATCAGATAGTATCTGCAGGAAGGCTTTATCAACAACTGGACAGACATAACATGACACATTACAAGCAGATAAAACTAAGAGGGAAATATTTTCATCCAGAACAGTTCTGTTTCTTGCTGCTAACACCCGTTTTACACCAGCATCTGAAGAAAAGCTAACAAAAAAAATCTGTTATGAGTGCAAAAGAGTGACATTACTGACTCTTCAGCTTTGATTCCTGCTGGTTTTTATTCCTCCAGTGCACAGCATCAGCAAAAAGGAGTCAGAAACAAATTCATTTGTTTTAAAGGTTAATGACAACAATAAAATTTTTCCGTACCCCACCAAAATCTTTCTTAAAGAACAAAAGGCACATTTCACAGGCATACCTTAATGAATAAGATTTTGTGCTTACAAGGTTTACATAAAACTACTCAAATAAGATTGCATTTACAAAATCTGCTGGGCATAGATGGCATGATTGCCTAGAGACCACCTACAGCAAAGTGCCATGAATTGAATAGTGACATTGAACTGTCATTTTAATTGGGATATTTACATATAGACAGACTAAATGAAGAAGGCTACTTTTATGACCAAAGGAACAGATAATTCAGGCGAAAACATTCCAGTGCTCAATAAATAAAATAGACTATTCCAAATTTTTAAGCTTTCTGTATCAACTTCCCTCTATATAACTGGATCACATAAAGTCTTTTAGAAGAACAAAAGAAAACACCAACATAAAATGAAGAATTCAGGAAGACTAGTTCAACACATCGCTTTCTTTTGGAAAAGAGTCTTAGAGTTCCCTGCAGCATGCAAAGCAGCTGTAATTTCACATAAGATTCTTCCTACTGTTTTTATTTCACTTCAAATTTACAGGCTTTTTCTTTTTTTCCAGGATCACCTGCTATGCATAGCAGGCAGGTCAAACATGAAAGAAAACCATTATTTACAGTCAGTCAACATACAAATGCTTTGAGCATGAATAGTACCTTACTACCCTGAATGTATACAAATGTAAGCAATACATGGGGCAGCATGTTTTTAATCCAGTTTTGAAAAGGAATGTTTTCTCTGAAGTCGCTGACAAATGCAACTGGCTTTCAGGCACCCACGTCCCCTGTTTGTGTACTGAGCACATTTATAGCTTATAAAGCGGCTTCAAAGTGCCGTGGCAGTAACAAGCTGACTGTGGTGTACCCTCCTTTCTGTACTCAAGTGTTTTCATCCTCAGCTTTCACTAGGATGGATTTTAAGTGATTATTCTGTCTGATGCCTTGACTGGAGTGAAGCTGGGTTAATAATTAGTTGGTAGTTTCCATAGCAAGAGCCGCCTGCAGTTGGCACTGCGAGAAAGCGCTTGTTCTTTGCGGGAGGAAATAAATCAGTGTCGCTGAGAGAACACGTTAGGCAACAAGCACTTCCCAGACCTGGAGATGAGCTTCTTGCAGATACTGCTGAACAGGACGGTGTTGGCCGTGCAAAGTTTGAGCGGCTTTCTGCTAGACCAAAGCAAAGGGCGCAGAGGAGGCTCTGAAACCCCTCGTGGGCCCACTGGCGAGGGGCTTATTGCCGAGATGTCTTTGGGGATGATGGGGGGGGGGGGGGGTCTGCGGAGAACCGCACGTTAGGGACGGCGAGGGGACAGGGAGAAGCAGCTTCTCATGCACGCAGTTGCGGAGTGCTCGTCTCGGATGTGGGCCCCAGTTAAGACAGTCCCTTTCCTCCCCGTAAGGAAGGGCTCAAACCCCTGATGGAATGGACGCAGCGGTTTCCCTGTCAGCCTGTGTAAGAAACCCAGGCGCAGTCCTGCGGGGCACCCGTCCCCTCACCTGCAGCTCCACCGCTTCTCAAGGCAGGGAAAAGCCCCTTTCTCCTCCCGGGAGCGCCGGGGCAGCCCCAGCTCCCGTCCCGGCGAGGAGACAGGAGACGCGTCCCTTCCCGCATGCACGCCGCGCCGCTCCACAGACCCGGGGGCTCGGCGCTACCCCGCGGGCCTCGCCGAGCGGAGGAGCAGGGGCACTTCTCACCCGGCCGCTGTTCTCCGGGGGAAAGCGGCCGGCAAACAAACTCCAGCCGCCCCGCGGCGGGCCGGTGCGGGAGCCGCCTCCCCCCTCCGCGCCACTGACCTGTGCAGCAGGACGCTTTGCACCGAGTCCAGATCCTCCAGGTTCCTGGTGACGGGCCGCGGGATGCTGTACCGGCCCGCCCCGAACATCCCGGCCGCCTGGGGACCCTTCATCGCCCGGCCGCCCCGCGGCACAGGGGACTGCGGGCGGCCGCGGGCAGGTGGGAGTCCTTCAACCCGCCCGCC
>VXBZ01001454.1:406035-422178 GCA_013399135.1 Heliornis fulica
CCCGCCCGCCCGCGCGGTCCTAGAGCCCGCCGGCGCCACGCCGCGGGGCACGGGAGAAACGCGCCCCACGCAGCTGAGTGCCGCGGCGTGCGCCGGGGAGAGGGTGGGACTGAGATTGCTCTGTCGCAGAGTTCGGAGGGGCGTCCAGAGGGGCTCGCCTTGCACTGTTGTGCGGTATTGAGCTAGCGAACCCTGAAAACGCAAGTAAACGCGGTACAATCGTTCCTAACTGCTGCCGTAAAATCTGCCCCCAGAGCCTCAATGGAGAAAATAGTGTTTTTTTCCCCATGTGTTTTCCTTGCTCGGTTGATTGTACTGCCTTATCCATCCCGCCAAATCTAATACAGTCTTTGTCTGCCTTTTCCACAAAATAGTAACTACTAAATAAGTAATTGTAAGCTCTTTCACGTGATTAACGAGTTGCAGGAATCCTTACTGGTTTCCCACCTGTGAAATTCTGAAGCAGTATATTGAATGAAGAGGGGTGTGAATGTACAAGGGGTGTGCATCTTCACCAGGTTTATTTCTTACACGTGAATGGCCATAACTTATTTTCTCTGCTCTCTTGTACAAAGAGGTAATTTTTCTTTTATGTTCAGAATTTTTCAAGATGTGGTTATCTCCTACAGATTGTCTTCTGTACGTTATTTGAGATCAATAGCTAATAGAGCCTTGCAATCAGTTATTAAAAGCATCAGGTTTAGTTTCTCTCAGTCATTGTGTCTGGGATAAGTATAGCAAAACAGAAATGAAGTTGTTTCCCAGAAGGACTATTAAGAGGAGGGCAATTAGCATGATACAGAATGGATAACGAATTAGAAGACATTGAATATTTTCTAACTCAACTCCATGGGATATTGGCTACTATGTGAAGTAAAAGCTTGAGTAGAGAATAGCAACAGCTCAATTTAGAGAGACTGAATGCAGACGCACCCTGAGTCTGTGCCTGTGATTCTTGCCAAGTGCTGTGACTTCAATATTTAGGTGTCTTAACATTTTTTTCCTTTAAAAAAAGATCTTTCTTCTTTTGTTGCTTTGATGCCAGCTAAAAATTTTAAGACAATGATCTTCTCTGAATTCTACTATTATCAAGGATGTGGTAACTACATCTACTGAGGTAAGCAGCAGCACTATCTAGGGTTGTCACCATAAAAGTTTGTCACAATCTTTAGCACCAGGGCAGCGGTGCTGGTGAAGCTGAAGGTATACCAGGATTTTGGGTCTAACAGTACTGTCTGGAGGAATTTGGGATGTACACTATCAAAATATGCACAATGCTGCCACAGTGCTCCCTGAGTGAAAAATTTCTTGCAATATCCACATCTTCATTTCAGAAAGCTGATGGAAATTGTGTGGTGGTCTTTTCCCCTTCACTCTAGAAAACCAGGTTTCTCGTTGAGAGCACCAGTGGGCAGTGTGTGATCTGAAGCACAGACTGTTTCGTATACAAATGATTCTGGAAGTATGGATCACATGGCAAGGGTAGACATTTTCCTCCTGCTGATAGGTAATGCTAGTTTTGTGTCTTGGCAGAGTGTCTACTATGGGGAACGAGCCCCGTGAACGTGGGGAAGTGCAGGTGATGTTGGGTATTCACTCTTGCCTGCATGTTGCGTTGAAAAGAAGGCAAAGATGGTGTTTAAGGTAACGTTGATTAATCAAAAAATAGTTTGTAATTTCTCTTTTATGTAAGCAGTGTTTGGCAGCTCAGCATCTGACAGCAGCATGATTGGGAGCCAGAGCTGCTAGCATTGTGTGTATTTTCCCCAAGCACAAGTCCCTACACATGCATCCTGAGGCTGTGCTTTTTAGGCTAGAATTTCATGTAGATTTGGGACTTCAGCGGCTTATTTGGACTGCTGGATTCCAATCAGCCCTGTACAGTGTGGTTTTCAGAACAATGTTATGTAACAGCAAGAGAAAAAAGCTGTGGAGATTTACTTTGCTCTGTTTTTTTCACTCTTCATACTATTTTTATGTCCCGAGGGAGAAGAGATGTTTAATTTTTGTACACAGCAGGGGTGTGTTTTCCCAATTCGCTTGGGACAACACAAAACCCACTCCTAGGGCTTGCGTTTACTGGTAGAAAACAACAAAACCCCCAAACATTACCATCAAAATCACACTGCATTGCCAGAAGGCCTTTCCAAGATGCTTGTCAGCTTTTCTTTGTCCCTGGGATCCTTCTCACAGGAGACCATTTTTTGTGTTTCTTACAACTGCTGACCTAATGCTGAGCTTGATGATAACATAATCTGCTACTAATTTTGGATTTTCACATGAACATAAATCGGCTATGAAAATATTTATTAGAATTTCTTGCAACTCAGCAAAACTAGAACATGTAAAAAGAGAGACTCAATACATGCCATATTTTAGCATGGGTAGAATGTGTCACAGAAAAAGACAGGTCACCATTCCATTTGAAATCTGTCAGCTCTTGTGTTTAACTACACATAGAGAACATGCCATCACAGTCTGTTTCCTGAATCCAACCTAATATACACAGCTGGAGAAAGATTTAAAAGTTCTGCAATGCAGAGAAACAAAACTGTTAGGGACTGGGGAAGGGGAAAGTTTAACCAGGTTAAAACCAGAGCAATAGCAACAAAGAATTTTAACAGGCAGCCTGCATGCAAAGTAATTGTGGTATGCCTGGGTTCCCCTTACATTTGTGGTACTTTTACTGCCAGTTGAACTGCCTTATGAAAGCCCTTCAGCTCTGTTAAAGAGCAATTCTGGTTCTTCTGATGTAAGGTAAAAAATAGCAAAGTATTGTGATGTATGCTCATGGCAGAGATATCTTTCTGAGATGGTAGTGTGGTTTTTTTCTTAAAGAAGCTAGTTGTTAGGCTTGATTATGAGACTGTTTCCTGTGCTGACGGGATCAGAAGTTTTTGTATCATAATCCATGTTTGGAAGAGACTAAAAGAGATAGTAAAGCTCCTTGTGTTATATTCAAAGACCTCTGACTTCCTTGACTAGGCTGGTAAGTTTCAGTGTGCCCAGGGATCAAAGACTAACCTGCTTGCTTTGGCTGCACAAGATGGAAATCAAGTTATCATTGCTTCATATGCATGTTTTGTCATTTATATCATTAGCTGTGAGATGTTAGTGCTCTGGGGACAGTTGAAATGTGTCAGAAGAGGCTCCATGCCTTCCACTGAATTTGGAGAGGGAAATACTAAATGATTGGATATTAGAAAAAAGTTCTTTCCTGTGAGAGTGGTGGAGCACTGGAACAGGTTGCCCAGGGAGGTGGTGGATGCCCCATCCCTGGAGACGTTAAAGGCCAGGTTGGATGAGGCCCTGAGCAACCTGATCTAGTTGTGGGTGTCCCTGCTTCTTGCAGGGGGGTTGGACTAGATGACCTCTGGGAGTCCCTTCCAACTCTAATCATTCTATGATTCTATGATTATTAATTAGTCCCCTTCTCTTGAGACAACATATATTTCTAGTCCAGTATCCTGGCAGCAGCCAACTGTGGGCTAATGTTGGCTGCTGACCCAGGATGGGTTAAGTATGAGGCTTGAGGGAAAGTGGGTGACTGACTCCATCTGGATAAGCAGAAGTTGTGATAAGATTGTAAAAATTAAATGGAATTTAGGAGTGCCAAGCAGGGATGATCTGGAGGATTTGTCTGTTTTAGATCATTTTTGCTTGTCACATTTTCATTGTCCTGGTGATAGGTTTGTAGAAACAGCTATCTATTTCTGCTCAATTCTACCTAGGAGTAAGGGAGCCTATATCTCAACTATATTCAGTTTCCAAAATGAGAGCTATGACAAACTGTTTGAGAACAAGGTTACTTTTTTGGCATTCTGTCCTTTCTCACCTCTTTGCTTATGAAACTATCCTCTTAACAGAGGCAGCAGAACAGGCACAGAGAATGCATCTTACCAGCTGCAATTCCTCGTCCAGCATATTAACTTAAGCCCCCATCTACTTCCATTTATTTTGTTATGTCAGGCTATAAACTATGGCAGCCCAGTGTCAAGTTCACATCTCCATTGCATTAAGCTATGGTAACTGAAGGGATCCAGGAATGATGAACCAGAGACCACATTTTGTACTCATCAGAAAACACAAAGATTTGACAACCTATGGATTTTTTTTCCATCTGACTGGGTCATCTGTAATTTACCTTTTAAATAGGAGATTATTTATCTTTGGATGTAGTAGACAAGAGGGGGCTCTACATTCCCACAAGGCATGAAAACTCATAAAGTAAACGGATCCAGTTAGTGCTGGATTAATCTGTGTTGTGTTCTATTGCCTTTTCTGGTGAGTGGGTTGGTTAGCATGTATGCTTCTACTGTCTTAAAATCTTAAGAATAGCTGCAAAGACTAATAAAAAGCAGTGATTTGCATTAGTGAATATAATTCTCAGAATCATGACCCGTAAAGAATGAATATGTATGAATTCTGCCATCTTCTGTAGAAACATTCTTCAAGCCTGTAGCGGTTTATTTCTAGTATTACTTAATCTTCTGCTTGTTAATAGTGGATAATGATAGCTATTTTGTGAAGTGGATGTTTGTTCAGGTGGCTGGATAGGCTCTCACTCACCAGAAGATGCGTACTCGGGTTGCTACCGCCTGTCTGTCACCATGTTTACAAAGATTGAGGATTGGGGTTGCAAGGGTATCATTTGCAAGGAGATCTTTCCAGGCTCTGCCAACTTTCAACAACCAGCTATGGAGGCCATAGCAAGCAGAGCCAATACTATACTTTTCCACTTCTGACAGGATCAAATGTGGACATTCACCAATGGATTTGCTTTTTATTCTAGTTGAGACTAGATCTACATTAAAAAAAAAAACAAACAACAACAAACCAACTTCATCACTTAAAGAACAGGTCCTTCTCTTTCTGTATGGTGAAAGCTGGGTTCCCACATAGTTGTCCCGTTAACTCACTTGTATTACATAAGCACTGCACTGCAGAGAGCTGAAGGTTTAGCTCTGCTGTGCAGAGGTTAGTGATCTGTCCTTCTCGGAGTGCAGGGGCACCGAACACTGCCTGCAGTTGTCATGTCTGCCTTTGGTTCAGCCTTCATCTGCAAAAGAGACAATGCAGTTTATTTGTCACATTTCTTGGAATTCTGGGAACTCTTCAAAACCAACCCACAAAGGCATTGCTTTTCACAAGCTGGCAAAGTCAGCAATACAGAGCTCCTTGGAAATAAGAATTAAGAGTCCACGAGTGAGCCAATACTCCAGGGATTAAGGGATAAACTGAAGAGAAGCGTAGGATGATGTCACTCATTTCATATCAGTCTATGAGTACTCCTTTGCAAAGACTCTTTTGTTTACAGAATAGGGGAAACGGTGTAGCAACATGTGGCTACTTCATGGCCTTTAAAATCATTTGTGGGATTCTTACTACATCCTCTAAGACAGTTTTTTTTTGTACAAATGAGAGGAGTCTAAATCTAATTGAAAAGACTACCTTAAATTATTAGATTGGTACATTGCAAAGACTAGTAAAACATGATTAGATTTTGTTAAACTGCAGCTGAAAAGGTTTTCATAAATGTCTCTATAAATATGGTTTTTGACCATCTGGACTTCTGAGAATTAGACGAGAACCATAAAAAGGGGCAACTTATGGTTTATATGAACATCTGGACAAAGTGTAAGAATATCTGGCAAACATGCTAAATAAAAAAAAAAGTATCCTTGCTTTCACCCCAGATTCATTTTCTAGAACTGTTTTTAAGATTCTCTTTCCCCTTATTCCCATCTTCTGGACTTGTCTAAGTTTCTGGAGGCAAAGACTTTGGTGGTGTTCAGCTAGCTCACCTTTTCCATCTTTTTTCTTCCAAGGCAAGCAAGCATGGTGTTGTTGCATTATGGTTTTGCTTGCAAAAACCGTACTTGTATGCTTGTTCTTGATTTTTTTCCTTATTTACAAAAATAAACACAAATCCAGCTTCCAGAGACATGTGAAAATTTAATTTTGAAAAAAAAAAAAGCTTCTATACCTAGTCCTGGTGGTTTGAAAGTAGAATATGAATATTCAACTCTATTGGTACTAAGACAGAAAAAATGTACTTTTATTGTTTTCAGATCTTACAATTAAAAATAAATCTAATGGTGAAGGATTTGACTTAGGCTAATTAATATTTGGAGCTAGCAATGCTGCACAATCATTGTCAGTAACCCATGGCAAAAAAATATTCTGTCATATATCCATGTAATAGAAATGTTGAGATTGCATATTAATCTTATGTAACTCAGAAGGAAAGGAAAATTATAAGGCATTGATTAGACAGCATGTCTGTATTTTAAAAGTGTACAAGCCAAGAAGCATACTTTGTATGTGCCACCTCACAGTGAGCACTTTTCAGTTAAGCTGGATTTTCTTTTTTGTGTGAGATTGCAAAAAAGCACCTGTAGAATCTTTATGGATTAAACAATTCATGTAACTATCTTAATCATGAGCCAAATAGGATTATTTTAAAAGCTAAATACTTCTTTAATTTTTCTACCTGGTACACTGAGGATCCTCTCTTTCTTAAAGATTTAAATGCATAACACTAAAGCAGCCACAGCTGACTTACAGCTTGGGAAAAAAGATCCTTTTCTCACTCATTTAGTTTTAATCAGAAGTTCTTGTTTAAAATGCATACTGTTACAGCTCCAAGACTTTTAAAAAGCAGAATAGCACCACCTGGTGCTGAGCAAAGTTTTTACGATCATTTCCGATCACTTTTTTGAGACTAGTGCTGAAGAGGTTACTAACTACCGCCTTTCACAAGCACCATTTCAGGTCAGATGGTTGCGGACACAGATTCTGTGATTCTATGATTCTCTAGATTCTTAGTGCTTCTCGGCCCTGCTTTGTTATAGACACTTTTTTTTCCCCTACATCTTTATCCATTATTTACCTTTCTTTAGGCACTTAAAAAAAAAAAAAATTCTTGCAGCATAAACTTCCTGGAAATGTGTGAAAATTTATTGTTCACAACCTGATATCTAGACTTTTATTCAGCTGTTGTAGATTTGAGAATGGTGAAGAGCTGCAGGTAAAAGTGAACTTCACCACTCATTTTCTTTGTTTCTAATTATTTCTCGGCTTCCTCATGGTCCTTGGAATTAAAATTGATGTTAAGACCTACATCCTAAGGGACTTTGGATGCGTAAAAACTGTCAAAACCAATGGGAAGTTAAGTGCCTGAGGAGGTATCCTTAAGGATTTGTTTTCTAGGCATTATATATTTCTTCCTGCAAATAAAAGAATTAAAGATGGTATACCATTTTTAAATCATCTATTTCTGTCTTGATATTTATACAGTCCTCAATTTAAGCCCATGAAAACTATAAAAAAATCCTTTGATTTTGACATCCCAGTAGGAACCCTAAAGTCCAGCTACATCTTGACACTACCTAGAGTCAAGCTTAGAATTCACATAGAATGAGAACTTGTATTACTAATGATAACCAAGTAAACAGAAGAAAGACTTGATCTTTCTTTTGAATTGCCCTATCTTATTCATTATGTTTCTGCAGTGTATTGTCTTAACTATTTGGGTTTTTTTTATGGGATATTGAGATTGGAGGTACAAGGATGGGTCCAGACTCAGGTCTTCTTGACAGGTTCCTGAGTTAAATGAGATAGAGAGAGAGAAGGAAGGATAAAAAAAACGAAGGTAGCAAACATTAACATCAGGTGGAGAAAGAGGCTGAAACTAGGAGTAACAGAAGTGGAAGTATTACTGCATGCTCTATGCCATGGTGATGATTAAATGAGTATCATTAGATTCCTGTACTTTTAGTGTTTCTTGTTTGTGGGTGTGGGTTGGTAGGTTTTTTTCAAGATGCTGCTTATTCTCTTCAGCTCTGACACCATCAGTAACCTAAAAACTTGATTCAGTTACTCCTCAGTTCTGCTATATGGTTTTCTTTTATAGGTGGTTGATGTTTCTGCTGTGTTTGGCATGGGACTAGATGATTTTTTTTTGTTCAGCTTTCTAAAGCTGTAGATGAATATGAGAGGTAAGATGATACCCTTTGGTTCATGACCTAGAGAGTGCTTGCTGAAGTTACAGATCCATGACTCCACACCTTTCATTGGAAGGACTGTTCACTTTTCACAGCCAAGGTAGTCTGGGGTTTCTAATAAACTTAAGTGCGAGAGTCTGCTTAAAAAGCATCAGTCAGAAGTAACTACTCAGTGATGAGTTTTTCTGCTTACTACTCAGTGAAAAAGTAAAATCTATCTGTGCCAGCAAATCTCAGTTCATTTTTATCCTCTGAGTCCATACAGTGATGGAGGTTTGAATTGTGCTCAGGAAGCTATAACAGATCAGTTGGGCAGACTGAATAGATAAGTGAGTTAAATGCAATAATTACTAGAGAATTTTCTCCTTACTGGAACATGTGGCCCTAGAAAACACTGCTAGTTTGCTTTACAGTGCTAGAAAGCAAATCCAGTGAACTGCAGAATCACTAGGTTGGAAAAGACCATTAAGATCATAAAGACCCAACTGTCCCTGTCCTCTCCTAAACCAAATCCCTGAGCACCTCATCTACTCGTCTGTTAAATACATCCAGGGGTGGTGACTCAGCTGCCTCTCTGGGCAGCCTGTTCCACACCCCAACAACTCTTTCAGTGAAGAATTTCTTCCTAACATCTACTCTGAACCTGCCCTGCAACAGTTCAAGGACATTTCCCCTATCACCTGTCACTTGGCAGGAGAGACCTGGTTGCCCTTCTCTGGACGGGCTCCAAGGCCTTGATGTCCTTGTAGTGAGGGGCCCAGAACTGAATGCAGCACTCGAGGTGCAACCTCACCAGTACAGAGTATAGGAGCACAATCACCTCCCTAGACCTGCTGGCCAGCCAGATGCCACTGGCCTTCTTGGCCACCTGGGCACACTGCTGGCTCATATTCAGTCTCCAGTCAAGCCACACCCCCAGGTCCTTCTCCATCTGGCAGCTGTCCAGGCACTCTGCCCCAAGCCTGCAGCACTGCTACAGGCGGTTGTGATGTCCAAGATGCAGGACTCTGCACTTGGCCTTATTGAAACTCATGCCTGTTGGTCTCAGACCATCCATCCAGCCTGTTCAGGTCCCTTTGAAGAGACTCCCTACTCTCAAGCTGATAAACACTTCTCCCAGCTCTGTGTCATCCTTGAATTTACCAAGCGAACACTTGATCCCTTTATCCAGGTCATTAATAAAGATGTTGAGCAGGACTGAACCCAAGACTGAGCCCTGGGGGACTCTTCTTGTGAATGGATTCCAGCTGGATTTGTCTCCATTGACCTCTGTGGCATACTGAAGGCACAGACTGATTGTGGTGGACCAAAAACAACTTTAATAATAGCTAAGCAAGCTTTATACCTTCCACATGGCAGCCTGCAGTCAGTCTTCAGTACTTTTCCAAGGTTACACAAAGACAGCTTACACAAGAATTGCAAATTCCTTATCTAGAGGGTTGTCCCACTCTGGTGGACTCACTATTAACACCACAAAGCCCTTAACATTACAAAGCATACCATACCATCTCCCAGCTAGATAACACAAGTTTACATCCCTACAAGCCAACCCATAGATTTACATTTGCTTCCCCTTATAGACAAGGTCACAGGTTGACTTTAACAGACATCTGAGTACGCAAAACCACAATGTCTTGTACTTTACTGCTTCATCTCTTGCTCCCATGGCTTCCTTCCAACAAGAATAACTGTCTCTTTCCCAAGGCTGCTCTTCATTTCCCACAGTCCACCACTCTTTGGGCCTGGCCATCCAACCAGTTTTTTACTGGCTGTGCACAGAGAGTGCACTGTCCAGGCTAGTGGTAGCCAGCAGTCATGCATGTGATTAGAGGAAAGTGATAGTTTAGCTGATTAGGTATAGGAGTGAAATGTCTACCTCAGTTGATCAGGTTTCATTTCTTACCCAAAAAGATGGTGTGAGAAAGGTTTGCTATTTAATCAAGTCTGTTCATTTAATTTCTATTTGTTTATTTCAGAATCCAAATCTAGATAAAAAGTACCATTAGTCTTTCTGAAATGTCTCTGGAACATGAAAGCTTGGAGAAAACTTTTTTTTTTTTTGTAAAAGAAAAGCCTCTGAGATGACCCTTGCTTAAAACACTCTATTTTTTTTTTTCAGAGAATATCATCCAGAATACGAACACCTGAGTAAAACACTGGTAAGTGTTTTTAACTACTGTATACCTGGGTAGTGTGTCTTCGGGTCTCTTTTCTGCAGTCTAACATTTCATTTGCTAATCATACTCGGTGTGGAAGAATGTTCTGAAGCACACCATCTGGTTTGGGTTTTTTTGAGGGGTTGGTTTGGTTGCTTGGTTGTTTTCCCCTGGGTATTGTGCAGTGTATCTTCAAAAAAATAAAGGGTTTTAGTGCTAAGAATTTATTTTGTCAAATTGTGAGAAAATTATTGGAACAAATTCTATATTGTGTATTCATAAAGGTAGACACTTTAAAACTTTCCAGAATAAGTTGTTGAGATATATATCTGTTTCTTTCTGCACCAGTGAGTGTACTGTCCTGACTTAGCAGTGGGTGGAAGGAGCTGATCCTCCCCCTCTACTCTGCCCTGGTCAGGCCTCACCTGGAGTCCTGTGTCCAGTTCTGGGCTCCCCAGTACAAAACAGACAGGGATCTCCTGGAGAGAGTCCAGCAGAGGCCACAAGGATGATTAAGGACCTGGAGCATCTCCCCTGTGAGGAAAGGCTGAGTGAGCTGGGGCTGGTCAACCTTTAGAAGACTGAGAGGGGATGTCATCAGTGTTTACCAATATCTGAAGTATGGGAGACAAAGAGAGATGGCCAATCTCTTTTCAGTGGCCTGTGGGGACAGGACAAGGGGCAGTGGCCACAAGTTGGACCACAGGAGGGCCGAAGAACCAGAATTCAGACAGTTTGGATGAAGTAGCTACCGTGACAGTAAGGAGAAGCTACGTCTGACCACGGCCAAACACAACACCGGGGCATTGCTCTGTCCAGGTGCTCAGGTCTGACTTGCAGCTGCCTCTGCTCACCCAAACCCACAACCTTTCACACCTGTCAGGTGCTTTTATGTATGACACCACATCCTTGGGTGCCAAATCACTCAGCCCTCCTGTATGCATTAGGATAGTTTAATCATCCACCATGACACCAACCGTCTCTTCTGGTTTCACTGTCCCAAGCTCAGAGCCCTCTCTGTCACCACCCAATTGCCACTCACCACCACTCAGCTCAGAGCAGACAGAAAGCCCCTGGAAAGATGTCACTGACAGACACACAGAGCAGTTCAATGTAAGCAAGGACACTACATGGAAAAGCAGAAATTTAAGTTATCATCCAGGCTTTTCTCTGCAGCACTTTGATCCCAGAAACCTTCTGCAAAAAAACCACTTGGGGCCACACCAGGATGAACACACGAGACCCATCAGGAACAGCAGAGCAGATCCTTGAGGAAACACATCGGCTATTTCCACCCTTGCATGGAAATGCAGTGAACACTGAAGACAGAACATCTAAAAAGGGCTCTGTGTGTCTGTGTGTGTGTCAAGATTGAAACCGACAGCAGAAAGGGCCGACACAGACAACACAGTCTGTGTCACCAGCACAAGGCCAGATGCATTCTGATTCCATCCCACACCGCCAAGCTGGTAGAGGGGGCTTGGTGGACGCAGCCCCCCATGCTCTTGACCTGCTTGAGCCCCCTGCCCATCCTGCTTTTCATTCCCATCAGCAGATCCCAGCCTCAGCCCCCCTGCATGGCCCAGCCGGAGGAGGAGGCTCGCTGCAGGCAGCCACACCTGGTTTCATCCCGCTGGCCTCAGCTACCGGCTGGCGTCTCCGGCTGCCTGGTGCCCAGAGCAGGAAAGCGGGACAAGTGGGACAGTGCAGGGGCTTTCTCTCAAAGCAAGATCCACAAAGCCACTCGGCAGAGCAATGGCCACGGGTTTGGAAGCGTATGGACATTCACAAGGACAGTTCGTCCTCTGGCAGTCACTGCCTGTGGGGCAGAACTCCTCTCAGCCCTCCCCACAACTGGCCCTTGGTCACCTGGAAGTCATTCTCCAAGGACCACAGGGTCACCAGACCTACCACCAGACCTTCCTACCTACTGGCTCACCAGGAATTACAGCAGACACGTTAGACAACAAGTGAATGGTTTCCAGACAGAAAATGCAACAAAGCATGGAAAGAACAGAAAAAAAAACCCAAACCAACAAACAAAATAAGCACAAAATGACCCAGAAGCAGCATGAGCAATCCAAAGGCCTCTGTCCAAACCTGAAACTGCAAAAAAGCTGGAAAAAAAGGATCCTCCACAGGAAGGACCATGTAGAACACAAGGGCAAAAGAACAGAAACTATGTACTAAGCTCACAGTTTAAATTTGATCTTTTCTCTCATTGGGATAAATTGTGTGTATGAATAATTTTGGATAGAGCCCAGTAACTATTTAGAGTTGCACTTTTGGCATTGTGACTGACCCAAACTGATGTGCTGTGTCTGTAGCAGCAGGGGAGTGAACGATGGGCATGTTCAGCTACCAACAGAGGTCAGGATACACCACTCAATGAATCAATCCATCCCTCATCCCTCAATCAAACAACAGCCAATCATTAGGGTAGTTCTTGGTTTAGAAGTGAGCAGAAACATCCTCACCCTCTACTTGTGCTCACTCACTAATGAAGCAGCAGTGGGTCTGTTTTGTAATCAGGCATTTCATCATCTTTTCAGGCCTTTCAGTTGGCAGAAGTGATCTGTCAGCAGCTGGAAGCAGCTGTGCCAAAAGCATCTGGAGAGGAAAACCAACCTCCTATCAAATTGAGGACCAAAGCTGGGGAGACCGACTACTCTGAATGAACTTCACTTCTGGGTTTGGGGGCTTCTTTTTCTCTTTGAAGGTCCCAGGCTCCTCCAGTCGTTTATCAGTGCAGCCACATCAGAGAAGAGGTGATATAATAACAGCTCAAGGTCACTTGGTGATCACCTTTCAAGGTCAAGGACACGCCAATACAGAAGATACAGTTCCCGGTCAAGGTCTCCATTATTAACAAGCTGGTCTCCATTATTAACAAGCTGGTATCCAGTTGACTGTGTCTGAAAGAGAAGAAGGAAGGGGGCACTGTACAAGAGAATCCACATGAACTTATTTATGCTTTTATTTATCTTCACATTTTCTCTATCAAAATGTTTTCATCTTGTGCAGGCCCCTTATTGTGGACACAGGCACACAGCTCCATCAGCGTGTCTCCATGTCCAGCTATAGCTGTGACCTGCCCAGAGCAGAGGCAGGGACATCCCAAGACAATCTTCTTAATTCATCTTTCAGTCATGCCTATAAAAAATGTTGAACTTGTGCATTACATTCTGTTGGGACCTTCCCTTTCCCGAGGATCAGAGTACAGCTCTCAGGAGTTTCTGCCGTGTCAGCTTTCCACTTGCCCTGCTGAAAGAGCTGGCCAGAAGATTCACAGGATCACACAATTTCAGGGGTTGGAAGAGACACAGGGAGATCATCCAGTCCAACCCCCCTGCCTGAGCAGGATCACCTTGATTAAATCACACAGGAATGCATCCAGATCAGTCTTGAATGTCTCCAGAGAAGGAGACTCCACAACCTCTCTGGGCAGCCTGTGCCAGTGCTCTGTCACCCTCATGGTGAAACATTGTTCCTCAAGTTCTTCCTTATATTCAGATGGAANCTGGAACTGAGGGGCCCAGAACTGGACACAATATTCCAGGTGTGGTCTCACCAGGGCAGAGCAGAGGGGAAACCGTGTTTTAATATGAGGAAGTGTCACATGTTTCAGAGCTGAGATGGAATGACATTGCTTCCTCCCTTGTCACTACAGACACCGGCCAACATGGCTGAATTGCCTCTCACACATCTGTGCATCCTTTCTCTCACTCTCTCTTCTCTTCACCCAGTTCATCCCATACATATGCATTAATAGCTGATATCACCTATTTCCCATCAGAGGTCTGCACTGCACACTTTGTATGTGGGTCCTCAACCTCCACCGGGAAACTTTTCGGAATTCCTGTGCTCCTCTTCATTCCAGGAACCAGCTGAGAATCTCTGTCCTGTGAAGCAGAGAGGTGCAGATATCTCTCATCTCAGCACCTACACTCAAACTGACATGTCTATGACTGGTTCAGGCAGCAGAGCCTGTCATCCTCTGGCTGTCCCTAGCGTAAGGGCTGCTTGACTGAAACACCGACGTCTTGAATGGATGCTCACCGACGTCTTGAATGGATGCTGCCAGGACCTTGCCAAGGCTTGAGCTTTGTTTTGATCTCAGCTGACATTCAGTGTCTTGACCTCAGGTCCCTTTAGAAGGAAATATCCCTGTGACTCACTCAAGCAGGGAAGAGACACAAGCTAGCCATGTGGGGTAGACAGTTGTCTTTCTGGAGGTAATGAAGCAGCTGAGGGCATAAGAAGACAAGTGCAGGGAAGTGTAACCAGGGAACTTAAGTGTGTTTGCACTCACTTTACACCCAAGTGCTCGTATTGGCCCATAGCCAAGCGTAATGGACTGCATATCATTTATTTATGTGTTCCTTTCTCAGACTCCCTTTCATTTTATAGTCTCATTCTTCCTTCCTTGTCTGTATTGACAAACTGCTCTGGCATCTGTGGGAGTGGACAGCAGCCCACAGAGGGACAATATATGGCTGCAGGCTCCCTGCCAAGGTGGATCGCAATTACAGTTGTTTCCAGTTGAAGGTTTGGGTTTCCAGCCTCCGCAGGTAATAAGCAGAATAATGAGCTCCCTGCCATGTGGCACATCCAAGATACACACAGACACTTGAACTGATAGCAAAGCCAGTACTATACATTTACTCTACTCTAGAGTAATATGGTAGCTTCAGTGTTTGAAGTCTGAGACTGCAGGCTAAGTGCAGCTTTTTTTTAAGGTATTGAGTGCTTTGAAGCTAAGTAGTTTTGTTTACTCCCGTAGAATCTGTACATCACAGTACACTGTATTAGGTTAAAAGAAAAATTGATGTACTTCTGAAAGATTCTTGTTCAGTTTGTGTTAAACAAAATTGTTTGTCAACACAGACAGTCACAACAATTTTTGGTAAACTAGAAGCCAGTGAAATGTCTGCCATAAAAGAAATATCCCAAAGAGCACATGAATTCAGCCATAAAACTGTTTCTAATCAGGCAGCAGAGTACGTGGCACAAGCCAAAACACCACCCCAGCAGTTATTTACAACCTCTGCAACACTCAGGAGATTGCTGCTATGTTACAGACTCTATTTCCTGGTAATGTGATCCAGACAATGCAAATGAGAAAATTAAAAGTTGGACAGAATTATATTATAAAAACTCTGATTGCTTTGGTCAAGTGTTTGTGAGAGGAATTTGCCCAATGCTTGTGACCTGCTTGTGACCTGAGGGATTATTTTCAGCAATCAGCTTGAAATGCAGAGAAAGTGGTTTTGAGTATTAAAGTATGCCAATGAATATAAAATAAAACTACAAGCCAAGGATAAAAGAGGTATCTACTGTATGAAACTATTAGATCTTTCTTGTCAGAAAAGGTCTGAGGGTTCCTTGTCAAAATAATGCCCTACTGCTAGTTACCATTCATGGAGACCTTTTTAAATTCATTTTTTTATTGGAGCTAGAGGAATGTTCCTTTAAACATCTGAATAACCTGACAAAGCAGATAGTGTCCCTCTCTTACTCAGAACACGTTCTGATGCCAAAGGCACACAGGCTTCTAATGTCACTGCATGTGACACAAATGTCTCACAAATATCTGCACTACTGTATTCAGTTCTGGGGCCCTTGAGATAAGGAGGACATGGACCTGTTGTAGTTAGTCCAGAGGAGGCCACAAAGATCATGAGAGGGCAGGAGCACCTCTCCTGTGAAGACAGACTGAAAAAGTTGGCCTTGTTGTGCCTGGAGAAGAGAAGGCTCCCGGGAGACCTGACAGCAGCCTTCCAGTGCCTAAAGGAGCTGCAGGAAAGCTGGAGAGGGGCTGTTCACAAGGGTGTGGAGTGACAGGACAACATCTGATGGCTTTAAGCTGAAGGAGGGGAGATTTAGATTAGATATTAGGAAGACATCTTTTACTGTGAGGGTGGTGAGGCCCTGGCACAGGCTGCCCAGAGAAGCTGTCGCTGCCTCTGGATCCCTGGCAG